>CAIGRO010009614.1:0-19454 GCA_903798355.1 Fraxinus baroniana
CATTCAGCACCTGCAGGTAAAGTATAACTATGCCGCACTCATATATATGCCTATAACTGTGCAGATTTTGTGTGTTCTGACCCAAATGAAATAAAATTAAAAAAAAAAAAAAAAGATTTTCTGATTACATTTTCTGGATCAAATTATCAAAATACGTTAGGTGTTTGATTTTGACTTTGATTAAAATCTCCGCCAAATAGGGGTTTACTATATAAACCATATCAAGTTTTATGTAGCAAGATTTTGTATCTTTATTGAAGGCTAAATTGCACAAATGGTCCCCAACCTTTGCTTGCTTAGTGGAAATTATGACCTACCTTTTTAATATTGACATTGACGTCTTCATATCCACCTTTTCCTTGTGGGGTAGGCCCTTATCATCACCCACCGTCTCCTTGTTGCACAAATGCAACGGAGTGATGTTACGTGTACATCCTACTCTACCATTTAGTTTACATATTTAACACTTGGCAACATCTTAAATCATTTTTGACAAAAACAACTTTAATCCAATCATTAAAAACTGCCACATTTTCACAGTGTAAAGCAAGGTGCAAAACATGATATAAAGTAGTTTAATTCAATGGGGGTGTGACCTTCACTTGGCTTAATTCATAGAGGTATAATAGTCCTTGCACAATATTTTCAATTTGTTATTCATCTTAAATTTAGGAAGAAATAGGAAAATGAAAAAAAAAGAAAACATAATTCATCTTCTAACACAAAAAAGATGAGTCTTTTTCATTAAAAAAATGACTTCTAACACTAAATAAATGAAATGAAATATGACAAAAGTGGCTATCTTCACACGAGAAGGTTCGTATGAGGATTTCAGTGTCCTTTGAAAATGAATGTTATGGAGTGGTGTTTAACATCATGTTAAATGTCATTTTATATCACTTATATTTAATTGAATTAACCATTTTATATCACTTATATTGATACTCGGATTTATGTTAAATACCAATGATGTTAAATAGAATTATTCTCCTTTCAATCATTAAATCGCGAGTAATATCATTTTTAAATCTTAGGCTAAAGAATGACTATAATTGGACGTGATGACTTGTATTTGATTTATGTTTTTCACACTAACATTACAAAATCTTTGGCACAATGCACATTAATTAAGATCAATTAATCTATCAATTTTGGGTTGTAGTACCTAGTGAACCATTAATTTCCAAGCGTGATAGAGGGACTTTTTTTTTTTTTTTTAATATCAATTGAGCTAACTTTGGAGAGTGATTTCCATTTAGCCATCCATTTTAGGATGTCAATTGCCAAATTTCGTATTTTTGGGGGTGCAAAAGGAGAAATAAACAAACTTTAGGGGTACAAATTGCCAATACTCTTTCTTCCTGCCTTGTAATTGGATTAAGGGCATGTTTGGTACGGCTTAAAATCCAATTAAAATTGAAAATATGACCGTTATTGGGTCCCACTCGTCTAATAAAAGTCAATCATAACGGCTAGTTTTTCAATTTTAATTCGATTTTAATCTCTACCAAACACCCTCTAAAATTGTTCCGCTTGTCTTGTTTTCCATTCATCTCAACTCCCTCAAATTTCAGTATTCAATTTATTTACCTATTATACGAATTTATATCCTAGATTCTTTGAGGAGCAGAAAATGCACATGTGTATTTCTGGAGTTTATCACAAGTTCGTTTTTCTTAGCCTCCCAAAATTACAAAAAATTGTTGGGCTGCAATCTGAAGCTAACAAGAGCAGAAAATGGAACAATTCTTCTTTTTCTTGTAGTTTCAATGTCAAGAAACCCATTTCAAAGCTGGATTTTCTTACCAAAGCTGCGTCTGCTTCTTCCTCTTCTTCCCTAAGTGGCTCCGGCGCCGAATTGAATGGTAACAATTTCATAAATTTCAAAAGCCTCTATCTTGTTATCTTTTGTTAGATTCTTCTACTTTCTGTTGACATGTATGTGAATTATTTATAACCTATATGTAAAGGAATAGACAGAAATATGAAGAACTAAGCAAGATTCTGTATTCTGGGCTTATGGGTTAGGGGGTTTTAGCCATTCATAAAAATCATTTATACTGTTCTTATTTAAGAATTTTATTGGGCTGGTTCATTTTAAGATTTTCTGTATTTTGCTTCTAAAATTTTCCCCTCATTCTTTGGGCAGCTTTTCAGCGTTCTTGATAATTTTAGTTGGTCTAAACGGACTATTTGCTGTTTTCCTTCAAATTTTCACTATAGACTTGACAGATTGTTTTCTTTTGACTGCTGATTACCATATATTAATTTTTGGTATCCTGTTGAAATAATTGTTAGTGATTGAAATGCATAATCTTTGTAAAAAGGATGGAAGAGAAAATGATGTTGAAAGTTATGAATCTAACCAGCTCTATCTGAGACTAATGTATGAGAGTTTCTCCAAACAACTATGAAACTCTGGACTCATTTTCTTTCACTAATTTTGCGTTATCTAGAGATTTGGATGGTTTATACAATCTTCCATTGATTTTACCAGAGCAAGTCCTGGTCCAACGGAAGAAAAAAACACAAGGAATAGCCGGCATAGACCAGGATGAATTACAAGATCCAACTCATCTAGCTGATCCTGACAGTTGCTTTTGTGAGTTCAATGGGGTACAACTACACCACAAGATTTGTGATGCAGTAGAAGAAGCATCCAGTTCACAATACCCTCACATTGCTAAAAGGGTTAACTTCCCTATGATCTTGTTACATGGCTTTGGAGCCTCTCTCTTTTCGTGGAATCGAGTTATGAAACCTTTAGCACAGGTCATTGGTTCAAAAGTTCTTGCATTTGATAGACCGGCATTTGGATTGACATCTAGGATAAATCCCGTTGAGCATTCATCTCCTGTTAGCCCAGATACCAGAACTTTAAATCCATATTCGATGATGTTTTCTGTGTTGGCAACTCTATACTTCATCGACTTTCTAAAAGCAGAGAAGGCCATCCTTGTGGGGTAGGTACTATTTGTATCTTTGGTTTTGTTCTCATTCTTACTATAAAGAGAAAAAAATCTTGGTGTCTCACTTGATGGTAAGGATGTTCTTAGATTTACTAACCTTTGCAAGATTTAGACTCCCCCACCACGCCCACAATTGATATTGATATTTAAGCCAACCATCATTTCTATCCGTGTATATGATTTTTGACAGTAATTCAGAAAAATATAAATGCTCAACATTCTTCTATGAAACATGTAATATTATGGATAGATTTTGGCTTACTATTCATCTTATTCCCAATGAAAACATGAAGATCTATCCATTATTCTCGTTCTAGAGCGAAACTAATTGGATTGGTACCCTATACCAATTGTACATTTGGATTTGTACTTGAGAGTCAAATATTTTAAGATTACTAGTAGAATCACTTGAAGTTGGTAATATTTGATGAACTCTTCTGGTTCTCCTCCTATCCTTCTGAAAAGCCGAGCCCTGGTCTAACCCTGTTAAACTAATGGAATTCCAGGCACTCTGCTGGTTCCCTAGTAGCTGTAGATGCATATTTTGAGGCACCAGAACGGGTTGCTGCTCTAATCCTTGTTGCCCCTGCAATTCTCGCACCATTCACTGCACAGAAAGTTGTCAAAGAAAAGCAAGGTGGCAGAGACAAACAGATCCAAGAGAGCAGCTTGGATTTAAATAACCCTGAGAATCTATTTTTCAGATTTTGTAGCCTTTTGTCGAAGTTAACTAAATATGTTGCGGAGGCAATAGTGCGCATGGTGAAAGGGATGGGAGAAATGATAAACTCTCTGTATAAGAAAGCTTTATCGACAATTCTGCGCTCTGCATTTGGTGTGACGGTGGTAATGAATTTTATTTTTGTTCAATTCCCAGATTTGCTAGGTTTAAATTATTTGAATCTTCACTGACTTAAAGCACTGTTTACTGGTTGAGAATATTCTTGATGGCTCTGTAAATTTCCTAAAACATCATTCTCTTTGCTACATCTTGCATATACTGAGTTCATATCATGCTTCAATTTTGGCGTATGTGTCATGCTTTAATTTTGGCATATGTATATTAACTATTATGCTTTCCTGCTTCGTGGTTTCAGGTAAGGATGATAATTGATAAATTTGGTATACCTGCCATCCGGAATGCATGGTATGATTCAAATCAAATTTCTGATCACACTTTACAAGGCTATACAAAGGTGATTTCTCTTAAAGCATTTTATTTGCTGTCTCTTTACTTTGGAATGTATGATGTGTGGTTGTTGTTCAACAAGCTAAAATTATTTTTAAAATTTTCAGCCACTGAAGGTCAAGGGCTGGGATAAGGCTCTTGTGGAATACACTGTGGCATTGCTAACAGATTCTGCATCTAAACTGAAGCCACCGCTAGCAGAAAGGCTGAGCAAAATCTCATGTCCAGGTAGGTTATAAATAACTTTCAATCTTTTGTACTATTGAAATTGTGCACTTGAAAAGAAAATAAAGACAAGAATTTTAAAAAGATTTCGCAAAGAAAAAGTCTTGTTGAGGTGAGGGTGTTGATGGATGAGCTAATTGTGTGCTTTAGTTTTGTAACAAATGCATGTACCTGGTGCATTACTTGTAAGTTATATATTTTACTCACTTTCAAACTTTAATTAAAGAGCTTTCTATATGAATGCATGGAATCTAATTATGGTGATTCACTTAATGAACCAGTTCTCATTGTCACGGGGGATACTGATCGACTTGTCCCCTCTTGGAACTCTGAAAGACTTTCGCGTGCTATTCCGGGGTCTTATCTTGAAATAATCAAGAATTGTGGTCACTTACCGCAAGAAGAAAAGGCAATTGAGTTTGTGTCTATTGTTGAAAATTTTCTGCGAAGAGTATTTGGCGCTGCAGAAGAGGCACACCTGCAAGCTGTAACTTGATATTGGTACTGATAAAATGTAACAGAGTAACAGGGCCATATAGGAATCTCAACTAAGATTGAAGATTTGAAATGAAGCTCATATATTGAGGGCTGCAAAGTTTCATCAAGGAACAAGTTCCAGGCTTCCGGATACAAACAGAATATCATCATTGAGGCTATAAAAACATCAATACGGTGGTATATGGAAATAAGTTTTTGATTATGCCTATTACTATTGCACACATCTTTATATGTAAAATTACAACAGTATATTCTTGTGATTTTTGTGTTTCTATCAGAAGGTAATGTTTCCAAAATTCACTTTTATATATTCTTGCTTATGAAATTACATACAGAGCAAGTTTTCAACAAAGAATCATTCAAAGTCACACCGCTGATATAGCATTTCTAAAAATGAGGATTAGCGGATATGGTAAGACTAGCATCTTGTAAGCCACCGGGAAAATCAAATCCTGACATAAAATCATCACCGAATATTGTTGCATTTTTTATATTGCAAGTGTACAATATCGTAACAAGTAATATAGTGAACATTTTAGTCCGGATTATCGTTCCCACGAGGACTATATTTTAGACTTAATTTACTTTTTCTAACTTCTATTTGATGAAAGTTAGCAAATAAAGAATGATAATAGTTGTGAATATTACTTTTCTTTTGTGAACTAACTACCTTAAATTAATGGAAAATATAAGAAGATTGCAAACACTAATTGAAAGAAGGTTCGAATATGTAATGAATATTAGGGCAAAACAAATTCATCTAATGTTCGATCGAATCATTCTTTTATATTCAATTTACCTCTCTCGAGATCTCATTGAGCCTATTTAACTAATTCAATTCTATATCTTTATGCGAATTATCCTTAGTTAAACAAATTATAGTTCTAAGAATTTCTATTACGACCGTAATAATTATTATATATATCTCTACACATTATACTACTTTACCGAATTTTATTATACGGTCTAAGCTTCAAACTCACCTTTCGATTTGTAAGAAACTCAAGTCTTTATCAAATTATTGGCTAGATAGTTCAAGGTATTAGTCTCGTAACAAAATTAACACATAAAAGAATATGCTACAGAAATCTTTGAATTAAATAATCAAGGACCACAAAAAGACTACATTGTTTGCCCTAATTTAGAGTTTAGTTAAATATAATATAAAAAGAGAAATAAATAAATATATTTGAATACATCACCGGATTAATTGAATAAAGATATAGAAAAGAATCAACTCTTGCACTAAGGTATTCTTCCACTTTCAATCTTTGCTTTAAACTTAAATCCCGTGATTAATTTCTTCTCTTGATTCATCTTTTCGATCTCTCATTGTATCTCTCTTTTTTCAATATGTAGAACCCCTAATTCATGCCTTTTTTTGGTCTATTTATAGTTCCCTACACTTCCTTGACCAAATTGAAGTCTTTTTCTCGTGACCCATTCAATCAAAAACTTACTTGCGTGGCCGCGATATTTGTCTAGGCAGTGCCTGGCCAGGCGCTGCCTTGCTAAAAATAATCAGTTCTGCAACGCCTGGGCGCTGAGTTGTTATTCCAAACTCTGCTCTACTTTAATATTTTTGTTATAACTTTTTCTCTCGATATCCGATTAAGACGATTCAAAATGATTTGGAAAGAAAACTCAAAGGACTACAACTTTGATAAAGTAGCTCTTTTTCAATTCGAACTTTTATTGTGCCAAAAATGGGTCTCAATTTCCAACTAAAAATTTGAATATCATTGTGCGGTTGAAAATTGATTTGTTTTCACTTCTTTCGATCTTTAGTTGTATCAATTTGACTTATAGCATTCTCGAATCTTCAACTTGAACTTCGACAAAACTTTTGAGTATTTTCACTTTAACTCCCAAACTTTGGATCTTGCCATTTTTTGCTTCTTTCTTTCAATTTTACTTCCATTCAATGAGTTTCACCTAATAACATTTATATAATAAATTATGCTATAATTCCATTAAGAAAAATTATGATATGTCAATATTTTAGAGCTCGAATAAGTGTATAAAATACACTTATCAAAGATCATAGCACCAACTGCTAATGCTCCTGCTCTTACCCCTATTGCGAAACCAGGTCCTACCCTTTCTGTTTCTGGTGGTCTTGTAGAAGATGGCATATTTACATAACTAGGCTGCAGATTATTTGTTCTTGGGAGGAATGTCGGTATGTAACCAACATTAGAAGGTGGCAGCGGCGGCGGTGGAGTTCAAGGAGGTTGATAACTAGGTCCACTAACCGGTGGACAGTTTGGTGGCTGGGAATAATTTGTAGGAATTGGCATTGAAAGAACATATTGGCTATTTGTCAGTGGAGGACTTCCTAGTTG
The DNA here is from genome assembly GCA_903798355.1 of Fraxinus baroniana. Taxonomy (NCBI): domain Eukaryota; kingdom Viridiplantae; phylum Streptophyta; class Magnoliopsida; order Lamiales; family Oleaceae; genus Fraxinus; species Fraxinus baroniana. The sequence goes on from CAIGRO010009614.1 coordinate 7,227, forward strand.
CTGATGTTGTGTCTGCGGCAGTTGTGGCTGGTGATTATCCAGCTTACTGCCACCACTGTGATCCATGAAATTAAACTCTTGCTGCCCACCTGATAACAATCAATATCATACATCTAGTGCTAAGAAAAATATAAGTTACTAGAAAGAATTACCTAGAGAAGATGGACCGGATCTTTCCTTTCCTCCGATATATGGATTGAGATATCAACAAAGCCTTGAGGTTTGTTGGAGTTCTTTTTTCTCAGCTGAAAACTCCCTACTTCTTCAACAGGCTTTGGAACCTCAGAACTACTAATCTATTTGTCCATAAGACTTTGCCTACGAAAGATTGGCTCTCTACTGTAAACTTCAACATGAAGAGACAAATCTTGAAAGTGTGAGGTCGCTAGACCTTTTTGTTCACAAACATGTCAATTACAACATTGGACCTAATAGAAAGTTTGGTTCAGAAGTGTCGACTGTAATTGAAAACTTAGTTCTCCAAACTGGATTGTTATTCCCTGAAACATCAATCTTGGTGCAATACTGGTTGCTAGGATCAATCCATCCAACTGCAAACCATTGTAACTTAAAAAAGGGACGACGTCTGCCGGAGTCCTCAACTGGAAATTAAGCAGATCTCAATCCATATTTTCCCGATCTCAGGCAACCCTCAGCTGTGTAATGAACAAGTAGTGGTGAAAGAATTTGTCCCAGTTAAGGTCCTTTTCTTGATGATAAAGTCAATAAAGAAGACAAAAGATATGTCCTACTTAGCATAATATCAGAAGGCTACCTTGCTTTACACCGAGGAAATTATTTATTAACTGTGTAGTGTTATAGAGAAGCTTTATCATCTTTTTCTAGAGAGAGACCCACAAGTGCATCACAGGTGGAAAGAAATCCAAGTGCAAAAAGTCAAAGTTTCACAATATAGACTAAGCATTGCAACAAATAAATTTTAGCTTCGTTTTCTTTCTTAAGCTGTCCAATAATATGCAGTCCGCCATAACACACATGCTAAAAGAGCATGTCTAATGAACAGTTACTCATCCACGAATTTGTGCATGAAACATTGCAAAAGTATTCACAAAGGCCTAACATTTTTACTGCCGTGTCTTTCACACTGGATTGTCTTGAAGGTGAAATCTTGATCACATCGAATTTCAAGATGAAATTTTGATCGGCCCAATACTCATGAAAGCACCATCTTCCACGTACCCCCAGTTTAGGAAATGGTTGTTGCTCAGGGACAGAAACAATAGCAGCACAACATGGCATCATAATGAGGATTGGCAAACAGATTAGGATTTTAAGAGTTTCTTTGAGGGGGGGACTAACAATTGCTTTCTACCAACGGATAATGTCTCCTCATCTATGGAATAGCTAGAATTCCTTGTGTACATCATTGTGGTCGATCCCAGTATATCGTGTCCAAATCCACACGCTCTAAAGAATAACCTGTGGAGAATGCAAAGATAATAAGGCAAGACAAGTGAAATATTCTTGTTTATTCATTAAGATAATGAATGGTGATAAAGATGATAACTTCCAATGCGTATACATTTTACAAATTCAAGGCAATGCATGTAAATGGGAAACTGAAAATGAAATCATAGTCTACGAGACACATTGCTTTTAACTAGCTATCAGTTTTTTTGGTAGTCAAATACTCAAATTAGATTTTTAAATAAAGAATGAGGCAAATACAGAGGATAAACAAGCATCCAACACCCAAAAGGTGCCCTGCATAGGTGAGTCGAAATCCTCCAGTAACTTAGTTAAACAATGCAGAAAAAAGCTAGGTCGGTCTGTCGGAATATAGTGCTCAACGATTCTATTAGTCATCTTACCAGTATCCTTTGGGAACAAAGAACTCAACTTGATGGGAGAATCAATCAATGGTCCCAGGTGTAAAGTTATTGCCAGATAACTTCAAAGACGGAAAAAGGGGCTCTCTTATAAAAGGAGCTCAAGATGCACAAGATCTCGAGAATAACCCATAACTATAAGCATCAATCTGATATACATTTGTGTGCGAAGAACTTACCTATGGCTTTCACGCTCATTCCTAGAAAGGTTAAAAGTTTACCTTTCTTTATCAGAGCAGAGAGCAGCTATATCATATATGTCTCTGTTCGTCAGCATTCTATGACAGTAAGGGAAATTATCAGACACTAATAATGCTAGCATATCAAATGCTGAAAGAAGCTAGTGCCACCCAGTTGTATACCTATAGATATGTTAGGCATGCAGTAGTGAACAAAATTGGAAACCCATTGAAGATATGAGCTTATTTTTCCTTTTAATGTCATCCCGTCTATTTTACTAAACATGCCAATAATTGTTACTCTTTCTTGAAATTCCAACTTAAATAGTAATATATTTAATCAATGAGACCAACCTAACAATTTTCTGAACTATCATTCGGCCAATTCCTCTACCTTGTAAAGCAGGAAGAACCTGCAAGACTGAAATGCTATTTTATAAACTTGTACAGCAGATATATTTCTTGTCAAAAACTATCAACAGCAGAAGTAATAAAGCAAAGTGAAGCAGAATATAATCCTTCAAAACAAACAATTACTCATAAGCGTTACGCTATCTTGGCATTTACTGATGCATCTTCCTTTTAAATACCTTTTCTTGTTCTTTCTTTATTCTTTTTAGTGCTGATATTCAGTAAAATGTTATCATTACAATCTACAAAAACTTTGTCACAAATCAAAACTAAAAAGGCTCCAATTCACAAGATTGACACAATCTCGGTATAACAAGTCAGAAGAGGGAGAGTAGGTGTAACTAACATGGCATGTTGTAGTTTTTAAGGATAAAATCTTCAGCAATATAGCAATGAACAATTGGTAGAAAAGGATCTACGTAGTTGACCTCAAATTTATTGACAATCATGCATAATTTGCTATTGTTCTTTTTGTTGAGACAAACAGCGTGACCTAAAAAAATGACTATTAGTCTCACCAAATCCATCAGTGTTAATTTCTCCCCTTTCCCTCGTATGTTTAATCAGAGCATTATATAGGACTGATTAAGATCAAAACCAAACTGACTGAGTTTTTAAAGCAATTGAGATCAATACAAGAGATTGTAATTATAATCGAAAGGGTTCTTCGAATTTCTAACCATGACATCATAAATAGAAGCTGTCAATCCAAAATCCGAAACAGCGCGACCAAACCCTATCAACTGCCCATTATCAGGCGTCACTGGCATCACTCTTTTGATCCAGTCTCCACCAATGCCCATCAAATTTGACACTTCCACCGGAGAAGAATGAGTTGTTATAAATTCGGGCTTTGTGAAGACCGAAACGACGACGGAGCTGTGGAAAATGGCGGTGCGGAGCTTGCCAGCATCAACGACCTCGACTCTGCCCGTGGCGTCCACGTTAGGGAAGCGGTGGCAGGAGTGGTTGCAGAAGGTGTAGAGGTCTTTTAGATGATTCAGATTCACGTGCGATGGATTAGTGGATATGAACATCGGTGGAGGTGGCGAAGGTCGTTCGATTTGGCCAGTTATTTTGAGCGGTGGTTGCAAATAATGAATTTTGGAGGGAACATAGCCACCGTGAGCGGCGGTTGCAACTGCCATTTTAGCCAATCTTTTCCCTCCGCCACTAGAATTCCTTTTCTTCTTTACTTTTTTTTTTTTTCTAAAATTCAATTTTCTTTTCAGTGGTTTTATTCTTTGTGAAAGATTTTTGTCATTTTCTACCTTTAACGAGGAAATAGATAAATTCTGTTTGCATTTTTAATTGTTATTTAAAGCCATAGGACTACACACTTTGGATCATTGTTATTTATAGCCATAGAGTTATTTTCATTTTCCCAACGTAATTGCATTTTTTTTAATAGTTTGACGTATATCATGACAAGTATTTTTAATGTTAAACGACCCATTGGATGAAGGAAAAAAAAAATTCTTATTAAACTACACGACATTCTATGTCACTCTAGGAACTCCTGATTATAAGTTAGCTAGAAAAAAAAACATGTTTTTTCTCCAAGCCTTGCAACGGTTGACTTTGATTATGTAAACTTCCAACTAGACGTACAGTAGCTTAGAGTAAAAGGAGCTCGAAGTTGGAATTCAATAGTCTACAAGCCCGCTCTTGTGAGACAATATCAGCAAAAATAGGGTTGTAAGACATTTTAATGCATGGTATTTATTATGGAATCTATTATAAACTAAAGAGTAATAAAAAGTATTATACATAGAAATAGATCAAACAACAAAGATTAAAAAGAGTCTAATTTTACATCCACCCTAATTGGAACATCTTTGAATGAGTAAATTCACACCTTGACCAGGCTCTACAATCATTCTATAGGCAGGAGAATGCTTATATTTGGGAGACAAAGAAATGATGAAGTTGGAAATGATAAGTGAAATTACAATCTTCAACTGAACCATTGCAAAATTTTTGCCCAAACAAAGCCTAGGCCCTAATCCAAATGGAATATAAACTTGGGGAAGTTTGCATGCTTTTAAAATCCCATTTGCAAACCTTTGAGGATTGAACTCATTTGCATCTGTCCCCCACATTTCTGGATCCCTGTGGAGCGTTGGGATCAAAGTCCATAGGCACACACCTTTTGGTACAACAATGTGGCCTATTTGAGTTTCTTGGAGTGCCTCTCTTGACACAAATGCTGCTGGTGGATACAATCTCAGCACTTCTTGAATCACTGTCGTGACCTACAATTGAACGGTCTGAGGATGACTCTACAGTACTCGACAGTAAAGTATTCACGAGGAAAAGAGAGGGTGTGTACCGTTTTCAGCTTCGGTAGTGAATCTGCATCGATCTGCCCACCATCTGAACATACTTGAGCTATCTCTTCGCGTATACGAGCTTGCCATTCCGGATACAAAGCAAGAAGAATTAAGCACCATGATGCAGCAACAGCAGTGGATTCGTGCCCCGCGAAATATATGTTCTTGCAATTATCGACTATGAATTTCTTGGATGAATCCTTGCCCACATCATTTATGGCTCCCTCTAAAATTAACTGCAGTAGATCCTTTTCAAACGATGATGTTTCTATGCATTCCCTTTCTCTTTCATTTACTGCTTCCAAAATCAATGCCTCTATCTCTTTCTCCAAATTCTCGACTTTCTTTTGTTGCTCACTTGGAAGTAACCTGCAATGGTGCACTCTAATAGGTTAAGCTTCTAGACGAGATGATCATTCTAACACGCACTTCATTTTAAGGAGATGTTCGTGTTAAGGGATAAATCTCACGTCGAATTACGATGAAATAAATATACAGTCTATAAGTCATCGGCTACTAAACTCAAATGAGCTATTCGATCTGACCAGAACTAAAACAAGCAAGAATAATGATGAAACATATATATTATGGAACCCAAGTTCTTATACTTTGTACGTACCCAAATGTATGGAAACCGAAGAGAAAGCACTGGTTAGAAATGGTTTTCTGAAGTGCTCTAAGCTTTGAGAAAATTTCTTTTCCTTTCGTATAAGAGCCCCCAAAGCAAGCTTTTGAAATTACATCTCCTGAAAGACACCTTAAATATTCTTCAGCTTTGATCTCTGCCATAATGCCACCTTGTGATTCTATGCATCCCTCCCATTTGCTAGTTAATGTTTTAGCTGACTCCAACATCAATCCAACCATACCCTGTCATTCCAGTAGAGGGCTTTTGAATCAATCTTTATTAGGGATTCGCCAAAAAAAAAAAGTAAATGGCACGTTCAGTACTTTCGACCCGACAAAATCAAGAAAAAAAAAATGAAAAAAATCGCAATACTGGTCAAGTTGGTCCTTGACATTTCGTTATACTTGCAGAATCAGTCTCAGCAATGGAAACTGTCTAAATCTTTGTTAAATATGCTTCAATTCAAATTTCTCCATACCTTCACTGAGTTGTCATTTTGACTGAAATGTGGACATTTTTGCCGTGGCGAACAGATTATACAACTATAATAGATCAACTTGCTCCTTTTAAAAGGTTAGAGACCAATTTTCTACTAGAACAATGATATGGATGTTAAGGGATAGAATTCAACGTCGAGTAAAGATGAAAACATAGATCAATTATAAGGATTTAGACTACTCCTCTTAATAGGGTTGTCCTTTTAAAATGGAACCCTATGTCTTATTATGGTATCAGAGTCCGTTAATCTCTAATGAGCAATTCGATCCAATTAAGACTTCAATAATAATAATAATAATTGAGCACACGGATTTCAAGATTTGTCTGTTCAAACGAGCTACCATCTTGCGGGGGGCATGTTACGAGATAGAATTTCATATCGAATAAAGATGAAAACATAGATCAATTTAAAAAGATTTGGGCTACTTCTCTTAATCTTAATAAGATTGACCTTTTAAGATGGAACCTCAAATCTTAACAATGAAAGCCAGATTTACAATTCTTTCTGGAAATAAGTACGCGATAAACTACTCTTATCCGTCCATATTTATGCCAAATAAGTTTCTAGAAAAAGAAATTTACCTTAACTTTATCCATGAAGAATTCTGGGGCAACAATTTTTCTCTGTTGGGCCCAAATACGACCGTTGGATCTCAAAATGCCATTACCAAGCATGGGAGCTAGTCTTTTTGTGACATATGAAGGCTTGCCTAAGTCTAAAGATGTACTTTGATTCATCTCCTTTACTAGCTCTGGATGGTTCACATACAAATGCTGCTTGTTCCCTGTTGAATATGTGTAAATCGGCCCTGCGTCGATTCATGAAAATCTCTTAAACATCCTTATAGTTCGCTAAATAGTATAAGTTGTACAATATTAGATTATATTAAAATCTCTTAAACATCCTTATAGTTCGTTAAATAGTATAAGTTGTACAATATTAGATTGTATTAAAATAAAAAGAAGTCTCGTATCAAAATCGTGGGTTACGATACTATCGAATTTAGTCTAAATTGGCCCACACCAAGTCCAAATCTATGAATATTCTCATACACAATGCTTATGTTTTTGCATTATTGAATACATGCATGTGCATTTGTTTTTTGTACAAATTTTAGTTTCAATTTAAATGCTCTGTCTCCCATGAAAAATTGTTCAAATCAAGGTGGTCCTAAGGTTGATATAGACATTATGCATGTGAAGAAACACGAAAAAATAATTATATATAAGTCCAAGAACTTCAAATTAATCTACGAATACGTTCAATTTGCACATGACTTGTGACCTACTTTTTCCAACATTCCTGACTAGGTGAAATTTCTGATATATACACGTAACATAAAGTGTGCCCTACCAACCTATGATGGTCGAACAAATGCATCCAATCAATATGGCTGTTCATTTACGGGAAATGAAATGCTTAACTTCTAAAGTATATTTTACACAATAATTACAGATAAGACGAGACACAGCTTGTGATGGGTTAAGAACGGTAAAATGAGTTTTGGGATTACAATATTTTTTTCACTTTTGTCCAATAATGTATTTCCTTGAATGGCAAACACATGTAGTTTCATGTCTCCTCTATTCTAATTTTGGAATTTGTTTTTCATTTGTATAAATATGGGATACAACTATACAAGTTTCAATAAGGGATGAAAATTGGCACGTGGAAATTGGGCATGACAGACAAGTGTCCAATATATAATGCCCATTGCACAATTGGCACCCACATCAGAAGTTTAAAGGTGGGGTTTTCTCGATTTGATTGACTTGAAACGAATTGTATGTGGGTCGTGATGACCTTATCTGAACAACTCATTCAACCCCTTTTTTGGTTAGTACGGAAAAAATTGTTGAGACTTCAGTGATCTGCCTAACACGGTACATTATGTGTTGAATCGATTTCTTTTATTCGGATGTATCTTTACTACTTATAAGTAGAACAATTAATTAATTAATTAATTAATTTTGCATTTATAGTGACAGGTTATGGACTTTTCAAGAGTCAAACAGTATTATCACAAAGAAATTTATTTAATATATATTCTCCAATAATTGTATCTAACATAGATGTTACAGCAGCAATTATTAAGGAAATTTGATAATATATTACTACAACAATACATTCTCAATCTCAATTATTGGAACAACAATAGACCAAATCATTATTAAAAATTATAGATATATAATTTCCTGCTTCAATTAAGATGAACTAATAATGAAATTTGTTTAAAAATTAAATCTATTAATTGTATTTGTATGAGTTGAACTAAATCATTTCACTCTAATGGTAGTTTAGAAATTATTATCTTCTAATGAAATCAACGCGTGAGCCCAAAATATGATTACGCTGAGCTAAACAAATTTAAGAGGGTGTAGATATGACAAAAATCAATAAATAATGACGATATATTTTAGTCACTCAAGACAAACACTTCACCAATTTAAGTTTACTAAAAACTAATTTAGATTTTTAAAATAAAATAAAATGAGTTCATACACGATATAGACCTGATTGTCACTTAGACTATTGCTAAGCAACCGTAATATTATATGGCGAGAAATTGTTTTTCTGCCCATCGTGGATAAGATAAAACTGTCAACTTGCTGATGTAACAGAAGAACATTACTTACAGTTTTCTCTAAATGTGTGAACGTTCATGCACAATATAGACCTGATTGCCACTTAGACTAATGTTAAGCAACCGTAATATTACATGGCAAGAAATTGTTCTTATGCCTGTGGTGGACAAGATAAGACTGTTCACTTGCTAATGTGATTGGAAAATTTTTCTAACGGTTCTCTGCAAGGTGAAAACCGTAAGACTTCCCACTTTGAGCATGAGAACATGAGTATTACATGGCATTACTCTTTTCCACAAGTGCACTCTAGCTTCCACTTTTCAATGCACATAACTAGCACTTGAATGAGATAATGCATTTCTTTTTCTTTAACAAGCACTAGTGTTTTTTCTTTAAAGATTAAGTGTTAGAAAGACAGTGTGTTTGACCTTACTTGGGCCCTCCTTAAAAGCCAACAAGAATAGGTTGTTTTGGACAGTATCAGAGTTGATACTGTTCAAAATCCCGTCTTTCAACCGACCATTCATGTTTAGAGCTGAATAATATAATAGACAAAATGGCTTAATAACAATCAAGAAGTTGCAGAAATGGAAGTTTCTATGAAACAAAAACCCATAGATGATGCCATATTTGTTTCATGTTTCTTCAAATGAGGAAGAAAGAATATAAGACTTAACTAGCATGGTTATTAGAAAGAATAGAAATTGTACTTTACCATATTGTTTTCTCCATTGTTCAAAATATGGGAAGAGTGTTGATGTATAGTTGTGTGCAACAAATCCAGTGTTTTCTGCACCAGTATTGTTGATTGATGATGCTTGAATCCTCTGCATCTCAGGCACATTTCCATAAAGAAAACATGGCTTTGGCCCTCTGATTCCTTGCTTTTCAAGTCTCCACCGTAGCCGCCATGGATTCACCCATACACACACTTTCTTGAATAGAAATATAACTGCAGAAAGAAGAAGAAAAAGATAAGGGGCTTTCATTCTTGGGCTTCTATTTGATTTCTCCCTATTGTTTTCCTCTCTTTACACTATATATATACACACTTCAAGTCTTGAATTGGTTAAATACAAATCATTGCACAAGTTGATCATTATCTTTAGTTAATTAATCAAACAAGATATGAATGAGTGTAATATATAAAACGACTAAGATGTGATTGGGGCAATTGGAATGATTTGTCATATTACAATAATAAGTGAAGGCATGTTTGGTATACCATATTGAATCTATACGATTAGCAAATAAGATTTGATTGGATATGAAAAAGTATGATGCTAATAAAGAGATTATTTCACCATCCGCACTAAAGGCGTCGAGTGCAAGTGAGGTTAGGGCGGAGACATAATCTTTCTAAGTTTGCAAGGAAATATGTTGATGACACTTTTGGTATTCTCCTGTGGAGGCTGGGATGAAACTATGGACTTTTCGAATTTGGGATACTATAATGAATTTACGAAATTTTCTTCGAGTAACAAATCTAAAAGTGATTATGGGCTAGAAAGATACTACACGCGATGTATGATGACAAAGAACACGATTAGGGATAAGGAAGTGGAGTTTCTTTTAGAGGTGGGCACGAGTCTAGTAGCGTCAATATCAAGCCCAATTGACCACTGAACCAACCGTTCGTATGGGGGTAAAAATCCAACTGGAAAACCAAGCCGAATATGTTCAAAATCACCCTAATGTGGTGGTTTGGTCGTTTCAATGTATTTTTCACCTTTCGATTTTTTAACCCAATTATTAATATCGAGATTTTCAATATGCGAAATCCCAACTGAAAGTCAACCCGACTTGTCGTGAACCCAACCTGAGTACGGTTGGATAATGTTCACGTCTTGTTTCTTTAGCTCTTATATTGTACTCTCCGTCTTCGAATTGTTTAGTTTTTTTTTTCTTTGGTACCATTAATTGGAGGTGAGACCGAGCCTTCCTTCCTAAGAACGCATTTTGCGGTGAATTATGTTGGAGTTAGGGGCATAATAAATGATTAAAGCAAATGTACGAATAGGAAAGCAAGTGATGTCCACTTTTAATTGTTCAAAAAATAATAATGCATTTTAATTTATTAGATAGTCAAAATGGCTCGTGTTATCATCCATATTGGTGTCAAAGACTCCCCCGTCCCAATTGTATATGATTGTTTCGTTTTTCACACGGATTAAGAAAGCTTATTTGATGTCATTGAAAAATTAATTTTTGTCAAGATCTTTCATAATTTACCCTTATTTAATTTTTAGTATGTAAAACTAAATTATTGTTGGAATTAATAATTTTGAAAAACAAGAAGAAATGAGACTTTTTCCATGTTTTCAAGAAGTGGTAAATATGTGTATTCGGATGATTTCAAGAAATTGACATATTAAATGAGAAAAATTAAGGGTATATTGATAAAAGAATACAATAAAATATTCTATTTTACAACGCATGCCTATATATTTGGGATAAGAATAAAAAAGAAACTCAACCTCAATTAATAATTGAGACGAGGGGAGTATTACTTTTTCGAAATACATTACTCTAAAATAAGTAGCGCGTAAGCATCTTGTGATTATGACTTTCTCGTCAATAATAATAGCATCAATGTATATGGATCACTACCGTCTGCATGTGTCTTTTCCTGACTATACTTCATTAACTTGTGCGCTTCACTTCACCAATTACCCATACACGTGATGAGCCAATAGGACATTATGTAATGATTAATTTAGAAGTCGGTAACATAAGTTCTAAATTAAGTAATTACTCGAGTCAGCTTTTGAACATGGGGTCGATTTTATTGGACCATTTTCTTGAAGAAGTCAAATCACCCTTAGATTAGAGCGTTTACTATAAATGTTTGAAATAAAGTATAAATAACTAATAGAATCTCGACCAGTTATATAATCTTAAAAGAATTGATAGCCATTAATGAAAAAAATTAGATAAAAGATACATTTCAATTTTTTATATGCTCCTCGTTACCACACGTCTTGAAAATATATTATTCTAAATTTTCCACGTAGATATGCATAGTCACTATCATGATTGAAATATGTCGCACAAAAATATCAAGAATCGTCGAACTATTGCAAGAGAACTTGAGAAGAAATAAAATGTGGACACTTTAATCAAAGACGTAATTATACCGTTGAATACTAAACCAACTTATTGGGATTCGATTTGTGTAAGTTATCAAAGGTAGGGTTATGTGTAACATGATTTTTGATAAGTCAAATCAACTTTTGAGAATTAAAAAACCTATTTTTAGATCTATTTAATTGATTTTATAAGTGTGATTTTTCTGCTCGGAAAGGTTTTTAAAAACTTGGTTCAGTGTGATTTCCTTGAAAGCTCTTTCGAAAGGAAAAAAAAAAAAAAAGTACTTTCAGAAATTAGTTTCCAAACACTACTAACTAAAATAACTTTATAATAAAACTTTCATATAGGAGGTAGAAATGAAAATCCTGTCAAACGGGCCCTTGACTCCTGTTTGGTATAGATTAAAATCAAAAATTAAAATTAATTAATTTGACTTGAAATTAAAATTAAATTTTAATCTATATCTTATAGAGGTATAGTATAATTTGAAAATCTCAATTATGTTAAACCGAGAAGCTAATCTAGGTTGTGATAATTAGACCACCAATCCGATTTAATATTGGGGTACTTACAAAAATACCCTTAAAATTATAGGTGTTTTGAAAAATCATGTGAAAGTTTTTAAGAAGTAAAAAATACCGTGTAAAATAAAA
>CAIGRO010009653.1:0-10174 GCA_903798355.1 Fraxinus baroniana
TATAAGTAGATCCCAACTAGGTTAGTACCTATTTGTACTATAGTTTATAGTTTAAATACATCTCAATTACGTTGGCAGTTACTTAACTATAATATTTAATTTTTTTTTTATATATTTTTTTTCACGGGTCACGGTTAACCGCGGCCCATGAAGGTGCAACCCACGAAGCCTGGGGGTCATACCTCCTTGACCCGTGAACCGTCCGCTCGGGTCACTGGTCGGCCCGCGGTCTCGGGTCGAACCGAGCTGATTTTCACGGGTCTGATCGGCCCGTCCGTCTTGACACCTTTAAGTATATTTTCCGCTGAGTGCTATATCTGGCATTCTATATTTACATAGGCCTTTCTTAGTCGTTCGAAGTTAATGAATTTCAAAGAGCCATTTTTGTGTGAGACACGGAGTCAAAGTAAGAATAGTGAGATCATCCTTCAAGTCGTCGTCTTGTTTATGAAAAATTTTGGTGACATATAGGCATAGTTGTCATGCTATGATAAATGACTATGACATTGTTTGGTCGTCATTGTTTTAAAAATATATTTTTATTTTTCTTATTTTTAATCACATTTTTTAATAAAATAATATTATACATAAATTACAACTTTGCATTATTTTTTAACCACACATTTTTTTATTTGTTTTGTTTTTTTCAAAATATTTTTTGAGCAAAAATGGGGGCACAAACAAGCTCTATATGTGTTTGCTTGGGTGTGTTTTTATATCGTTTAATATTTTTTTTTGTAATTGAGCCCTTGTTTTGTCTCGTATTGTTTCAAAATTCTTTTTTCTGCACACATTTTTAACCACATTCACAGAATAAAATATTTTATACGTAAATATAAATTTTTTTTTTCATATTTTTAACCACGCATTCTATAAAAAAATCACTATTTAAAATAAATTTTTTTTTTTTTCAAATAAATGACCACCATATACGGGTTGAGATTGTTTTCATTGACTGTTTCAAAAGAAGGAAGGTTCTTCCATAACTAGACTTTTGAGAAATCAGCTAGCGAATTAGTGTTACATTTTGCACTTCCTGGAAGCACTCAATTGGACGGTGTAAGCGAGTAAATACAACTTTAAACAGATGAAGACTGCATTTTTGGGCAGAGTCAACAAGAATATCAAGACTTTATTTTTTTTGTATAAACATATGAACTGAAAATTACCTTCACCGAAGACTTTATAGTCATGACAAAGACTACTCGAAAAGATTCAATGAATGATGTTGTTATCAACAAGTTCAAAATTGCTCCAACTTTTGAATATACATTAATACATGGTTGTTTTTTTCCTACTCCGGTGAATCTGGCATGTACGATTTTATTATCCTGATAGAAGACTTTAATCGAAGAAATAGTCTCCTTTACGTTTTCTTTCTAGTCAAAGGAAATGTTAGGATTTATATTGTATTGACAATTCTTTAGATAAAAGGATTATTACAAAAAAATAGAATTGCTATAAAAGAGTTGTAAAAGTAAATAAGTCTTTGGAGGGTTGTATAGATAAACTATGAATCTTTGGGTTAGAGTATGGAACAAGGAGAAAAAGTCCTAGCTGATACTCAAGCAGAAAAAGTATAATCGTTGTCGCCCGCCTGTCGCGCCGTCTATGGCTCGAGCGACACACCTCTCGCTAGTCGGCGCTCGAGCAACGGTGTTATATGTGAAACCCTAATTCGCAATTTTCAAGAGTTCTATCTATCATATACTACATAAATACCTCTTATAATAAATACCCAATACCCGATACGTTTTTGTATGTGGTTGATCATTATTTTACATTCTCATACCATCATTCCAAGATCCAAGAACATATCCAAACATTGAGATTAAACTTTTGATTCTTGAGATTGGTCAAGCACAAGTTGGGAAAAACATCAAAGTCAAATAATCCAAAAGATATCATCGGAAAGTAGTTTCTCAATAACCTTCAGAGATTGCTAAAGTTTGTGGGAAGTTGGATCAGAAGCACATGAAGAGTACATGAACAATGCATTCTTGGTGATCCACATGAGAGACAATTCCAGAAGATCGGGAGAAGGTGTAAGTGAATTACATTACAACGGGTATTGGAGATTACAAGAATTAGATCGGCGAGTCTAGTGGGTTTTTTAGGCTGGATAATACTGTAAGTTTTTATTATCTATAGTGGAAACTATAGACTTGGTCTTGAAATTTTTACCAACTTAGGGGTTTTTTCTGTCATCAATTATTTGTGCTATTTACTGATTTATTTATTATTGTGGCAATTCAACATATGATAACTTGATTTGATTGACTAAATATCTAAAACAATTAAAAATGACTTATTATTTTTAATTTTTAATTTTTAATTCAGCGTTATTCATGTATTCACCCCCTCTAGGTGATTTTAGGGTCGAATTAGTAACTTTCAAGTAGTTCACAGCCCAAATTTGATTTCTGGCCCTATTTTTCTAGATGAGTAGTTCATTATCTATCCCGTCATATTTTGATGGCAGTAACTATACATATTGGAAAGTTAGAATGAGAGTCTTCCTGAAATTTACGGATGAACGTATTTGATTGAGCGTCGTAAATGGTTGGACCACCACATCTACCATAGTTGCAGGTGTAGTTATCCCTACTAATATTTCAACTTGGTCTAAGAAATATTTGGATGAGTGTAATTGGAATATTAAAGGGTTTCATGCTCTATTTATGGCCATATCACCTGAAGAATTTAGGTGTGTGTCTATGTGTGAAATTGCTAAAGTGGTTTGGGATATTTTAGAGACCATGCATGAGGGAACTCGGGCTGTTAAGAATTATAAGTTACATATATTGACCACTAGGTTTGAAGAAATTAGGATGAAGAATGATAAGACCTTCAGTGACTTCTATGCGAGCTTGAATGACATAGTTAATTCTAGCTTTAGTCTAGGTGAGAGAATTCATAAGCCTATGTTGTCAAAAAAATCCTGAGATTCTTACTTGAGAGATTTAGGCCTAAAGTTACGGTTAGCCAGAAGAGCAAGGATTTAAATGTTGCTAAGATTGAAGAATTGTTTGAATTTCTCAAAATTTATGATTTCGCCATATCTCAACCTAAGAAGAAAAAATCTATAGCCTTGAACACTGTTGGGGAAGAAGAGAATGATAATTTTGATTCAGGCTCATTTAATCATGAGCAAATAACATACTTCATTAAGAATTTTTAAAAAATGTTTAAAAATAAGAAGAATACTAAAGAGAGAATATAGGTGATTCCAATGAGTCTAAAAAAATATCTAAATCTGTGAGATGTCGTAAATGTCATGGTTTTGGCCACTATAGAAGTGAGTGCCCTAATGTTAAGAGAAATTAAGGTAAAGCTATGAATGCAACTCTAACTGATTACGAGTTTAGCTTAGATAATCAAAGTGAGATATCCACTCATGAGGAGAATATGAAGTTTATGGGTTTANATCAAAGTGAGATATCCACTCATGAGGAGAATATGAAGTTTATGGGTTTAACTACTATGATTAAAAGTGAATTTGATAAGGACAGCGAGAATGTTGAGGAAGTAGATAATGGTGTGTAATTTGAGGAAGATTTTGAAGATAAGGAAGAGATTCGTGATGCTTATCAAAATTTTTTTGAAGGGAGTCTTAAGATTAATAAGGTGAATAAAGTCGTGTTTAATAAAATCAATGAACATGAGCTAGTTAAAGAAAAACTTGTAGCTGACCTTTAGGAGTCTACCTTGTGCATCAATAAATTAGATACTGTGAATCAATCCCTAAAGTTTAAGATTAAGGATCTTACAGGTGAACTTGAGAAGTCCTTTAGGAGAGTTAGTAGGCTGGCCATTGAGAATTAGAAATCCAAGTTAACAACCTTCTGAGTAAACTTGGATATTACAAATCTCAACTTCTTGCTTTCTCTAGTGGATCTCAAATACTAAACAGTCTTTTGGGGTTGAACAAGCCTGCTGGAAATATGGGAGATCTAGGATATAAGCAGACTAATCATAATAGAGCTAGTACTTCCAAAACTATTTTTATCCCAACCACCAACCAGCCTATGTATGTTCTGAATCCTAAACTCAAGAATAAGGGTATTATAGGACAGATGCCTACTAGACAGCATATAACCTACCACCAAGGAATAGATATTAGCGATCATATAACTTTGGATCTAGGTGTATCCTTACTTGTTTCAATTGTGGTGAGTTATGACATATAAGGCCTAGGTTTTGTAAATTCCTGATTTGAAATAAAAATCAAAATTTCATTAGAGTTAGATAAATCAAGATTTTGATAGCCGAATTGATTACCACACTAATCAAGTGAGTCATTTGACCAAGTTAATGACACTGTTGACTCAAAATAGGTATTCCACTGAACAAGTCTCGGTTAAAAAGAGTGATCTAAGAAATTTTGAAATCGATCGCGGTGCTCTTAAAGGTAAGAGCGTTCGTATACCTAATTGATTGTGTTTCTTTATGCATGCTTATACTTATTAATTGTGATTCATTCATTATTGCGTGTATCTTATTATTATTATTATTTTACTTTTTGGGTAGTTTGATTTAAAAAAAAATAAAAAAAAAATCAATTTACTTGAACATATGTGTTGTAACCAAATGTGAGTTTAATTGATGTGTTGTAGCATATTTTTCATTACTTTTTTTATGTTTATGTAGAGTATTTAGTATAGATTTCTTCATATATCATCTGTACTGCACACACTATAATCTTATGAGTGAATCTTAACTGCGTGTGTTAGATTTTGATAGCCATCATCTATTGGTAAGGTGACGTTGAACATTGATTGACCTTAATTTAGTATACATAAACTCTAGTATATCCCCTTAAATAAAATAAATGTTTTATCATATAATCTTTTTCGAAACCTATTTGACTTGATCAATTAAGGTTGAGGGGTTTCTCATAACCTAATAGCCTATGGTCAATTGACTTGGAGTCAATGGCCCAAAACTCTTTACATGGGTAATCTTAGTCGATTAATGGAGAAGAGTCTACACATAAGATGTGAAAAATTAAAGAGAAAAATGATGAACTTAAAAAGAAAAATAGAAATTTTGTAAAAATGTATATATATATATATGTATTCAAAGTCAAGGGAGAAAAAAATAATATACATGAAAAATGAGTTTCATTTATAGGTCTTAATATGCATTATTAGTTTGACCTTCATTAGTAGGGGAATAAACTTATTTAACGGTGATGTTTAGCATGCCATTTCTTACAAATTTAAGGTTTGGAATTTTGATCACAAGGAAATAGAAGTACTTAACACAAATAAGTCACTTTTACAATTTACTCCATTTAAACTTGAATTGAATAAGTAGGAAAGTTTACTGATTATTGATTATGCTTGTGTTTGATATCAACTGCATCTTTGAGTTATTATACATTGTTGTAATATTTTCTTTCGTCATTTGTGAGAAAATGATGGAGAGACAGTGGTATTTTAATTTATTAATTTAATTTTAGTTATAGTATTTTACATTTTAATTTTAATTTTAGAGAGTTTGTAGTAAGGAGGAGATGATAATATTGAGAGTTTTGCTTTTTTTAAATGCTTAGCTTTTTTGAATTTTAATGTTTTGTTATATTAATATTTTAGTTGGTGTCTTGATTAATATTAGTATTACTTCTCAATCTAGCTAGCATATTTATGATAGTCTATTTCAATTATTATATTTCATGTATCACGTGCTTTTATATTTGGTATTTGAGTTGTTGATTTCAGGAAACGGGCTTCAAGGAATGCAAGAGACAAACATTTAGTTTGAGTTTGGATGGATTAGTTTATTTATACATCCTTGACTTGTATTATATAATTTTGTCACAAAATATCAACGGGAAAGATTGTTAGAATTTATGGTGTATTGACAATTCTTTAAACAAAATGTTTATTATAAAAGAAGAGAATGTTTACAAAAGAGTTGTAAAAGTCAAGTAGTCTTTTAGAGGGTTGTATAAATGAATCAGGAATCTTTAGGTTCGAGTGGGGAATAGGAGAAAGAGTCACCGGATTTACGCTAGTCTATCCTCTAGTTGATGCTCGAGCCGGAAAAAGTAGAATCATTGTCTCACGTATATCGCTCGACTGACTGTGTTATACATAAAACTCTAACTCGCGATTTTCAAGAGTTCTATTTATCCTAAACTACCTAAATACCTCTTATTATTAGTACCCAAAGCCCAGTACGTTTTTGTGTTTTGTGGATCATTATTTTACATCATCATAACATCATTCTAAGACCCAAGAACACATCCAAACATTGGGATTAAATTTTTGATTGTTGAGTTCAATCAAGCACAAGTCGGGAAAAACATCAAAGTCAAATAATTCAAAACACCGACTTCCTAGATATCATCAAGAATGTACTTTCTCAACAGCCTTCAGAGATTGTTGAAATTTGAGGGATGTTGGATTAGAAGCACGGGATAGTATAATAATAAGACGTTCTTAGTTATCCACATGAGATAGACAATTCCAGAAGATCGAAAGCAGGTGTGAATAAAACACGTTCCAATGAATCTTGAAGATTGCATGAATTAGATCAGTGAGTGTAGTGAATTTTCTAGGTCGGATCATACTCAGGGGTGAATCCAGTCTTTTAGTTCAGCACGAGCGGAGACCGTTGACTGTTGACCGGTAACTGATGACCGTTGACAATCAAAATTGATTAAAAAAATAATGTACACATGGTTTAATTGAACTCAACATAATCTCCACTAGTTTTTTTTCACTTGTCCCTAATTTCCTAAAATCCTAAATTCACAAATCAAAGTCATAATTCAGTTTATCACTTTAACCCTATCAAAAGTTCAACTTTATAACAACATTGGCTTCCCCTATTGACGTAGTAAATAAAAACTAAGTTCTCCCCCAAAAGATAATAGTTAAATAAAAAAGCGCATAGAGGAATAATAATAATTTCATCAACATAAAATAATTTGTCATCGAATTCATAATAACAAACGCCATAATAGACTATTAGAATTTAGAACAACACAAAGCTGTAGTAGCAAGTCGTTCACAATATAATCATTATTGAAAATCACAGTATTCACAACAAGACTGTAAAAGATCAACAATACTAGCATGATATTGCATAAAAGAGTAATAGCAGGTATCTGACTATCAGTATCACAGAATGTATTAAATTTCATATCAATACAAGTTATACAAAGGCCAAAGGCGCTCAGTGGCTCACCGTTTACCACCGTCCAAGCGTCCACCACCGTTCGTCGATCTCGTCGTCGTCGATCGACGGCGTGACGGCGCAAACAGCAGGTTCGCCTCCGCAGCGTTCACTTTTCTTCAGTTCTGGTCATCTCCCTCCTCGCCTCCCGTTTTCAATTTTGGAATGGATTAGGTTTTGTGGGGGTGGATAATGAGTAATGAACCCATAAATCCAGTGATCCAGACCAATAACTATGGATTGGGATTTTGGGCCCATTTATTGAAAAGGCCCAAACAATAACAAAAGAAAAAAAAAATTTAGGCTGGCCATTGGCCACCCACAGCGCAGCTGTCATCTTTTCCATTTCTTCTCGAAGGTCGGCGGATGGCGTCGGCGGACGGCGACAAACGAACTAAAGCTCCCGGCAAATCTAGCACGGGCGGCCATGGGGGCTGGCCAGGTGTTGGGTCCTCCTCTGATCATACTGTAAGTTCTTATTATCTATAGTTGAAACTATTATTCTAGTTTCGGAGTTTTATCTAGTTAGGAGTTTTCTCTGTCGTCAATTATTTATATTATTTACTACTTTATTTATTATTGTGGTAATTCAATATATGATAACTTGATTTGATTGATTAAACATCTAGAACAATTAAAAAACTATTTGTTGGTTTAATTAATAATTTTTAATTTTGCGCTATTCATCATTCACCTCATCTAGGTAATTTTACAATCGAACTAATAACTTTTAGGAACGAAAGACGAAAAGGAGTAAGAAATTTCTTTATCATTTGGAATAAAATATTTCGTAGGTGTTCAAGTGAAATCGCTAGTGTATGATACTACGAATCCAGTAATTTAAGCAGTTTGGATAATCGTTTCATAAATACTGTATTACTTATTATTCACTTAAATTAATCTTACTTTTTATTTGAATCACTACAAAAAAATTAACGTAGTTGCTATTCTAATTTCTGGACTTAAAACCAAATATTTATTAGCTAACTAATTGACATGGCTTTGAGATTAAAACGATGTGAAAAATGCTATGACTCGACTTCAATTTAATTCTCCACCTTAATTTATCATACAAATTCATGAAAAATAATTGATATGTGTATTCGGTCGAACTTCTCATATTTAATTGAAAACATATCTCAATCAAATTTAGCCCCTACCTGAGCGCTCATTCTTTAAAAAATCATTTTTTTTTTCTCACGAGCTCATATTCAATCACTTCCAATAAAATAATTTTACACATAAATCCAAAAATTTTCTGACTTTTTAGCCACACATTCTTCAAAAAAAAAATAAAAAAATAGTCTATTACAAAATCTATTTTTTCGAAAAATGAGATTCAAACAAACCCTTATTTTTACTTAATTAAGTAAACACATTATATCTATGTGAATTTTAACCTAATTAAAATTATTAAATATATCTATCAGCCAAGAAATTCATCCAACAACCGCAATAATTATAGAAGTAGATCTTTCTCATATCTAGCTAAATTTTATTTATATATTTATTTATGCACTTCAATGATAATATTTTGAAATACTACTTGCATAAGTAGAATTTTTGTTGCAAAAATTATTTCGCGACAACAATATGTTTGTTACATGCATTGTCGCGCTACAAGAGTCATTGAATGTATTTTGCGATAACTTTTGATCATTCATCGCATTAACAAACTCGCAACATTATTTGTTCGAAGCAAAAAGTACAAAATAGCAACAAGATATTTGTCACTATAATATTATCGCAACACATATGTGGCGACAAATCAATTTGTCACAATAATTATTCAAATAATTTTTCATGAGAAAAATATTTGTTGCGAATACTATTTTTAAATTATACACTATAAATGTTGCGAAAGACTTCGTAATGTTTACGTATATCAATATGTTGCGTGTTTTAATGTTGCCATATAATAGAAGGATATGGTAACACACAAAGTGCGCTACAAAAGGCATCAAATGAATGTTGCTTTCATCCAAAATCAATGTGTCCAACACACATTCCATGGGTAAAATCAATGAACATTAATGTGTAAAATCAATCCAATACATATCAAGTTCGAACATTATTCCAAAAGAATTTGCCCAACACAAATTAACTGGCCACACTTTCATCCGTATGCTAAATATCAAAGTAATAATCAACGTCAACTCCTCATAAGCCACTAGAATTAACTTTAACCAGTAAAGGTTTTTCGTTAAATTCTCATCTTCCTTGAGCAAACCACCATCATGAACGTTTCCCGGTAAAGGTTGAATATCGTCAACCATAGCTTTCATATGAGACATCACATCATCAAGGTAGAATTTTTGCTTGAAAATATATTATATGCTATGACAAAAATAAACACTAAAAAACATTAAACTATGCATGATTTTTCCTATTTGTTGCACTTTGTTTTGCAACCAGTCTCAACAGAAAGAACAGGATGCTTACTATCAAGCCAAAAAGAAATCAAGTAGAATATAAAGTGGTGTAATACCAATAAACAAAACTACGCTCAAAGCATCACAATGGTTAATAGATTTTTTTATTTTTGCTTTTTTACTCTAAGTCTCAAATCTTGAAGATGAACAAGAGACTTTTTATGATTTTTATTTGTACATTTTACTTAAAAGTAAGTGAAAATGTTTGTGAATTTGTTTTTCGTGTCAACCTTGTCGGGTGCGGTGGTCCGGTTACTCCGATCGGTGGTTGCGTGGTTACTACTTGCAAAAAGAGGTAGGGGCTTTCTCCCCCGTTGTACCTCCAACGTGAGAATTAGCTAACAGTTTAGAGAAAACGGGAAGATAGTATAATGTAAGTTCGAAAGTTCAGGGTTTTAAGAAGTAAAACATTTCCCATCTTGGAGGTATTTATAGGCACCTGTGGCCACGCATGTGTCAGGCGGCTGCTGGTGCCACGTGTCCCACGTAAGCCTCCCCACTTCTCCCACGTTCGGGTTGGAACGACTTCCACTCCTCGAGTGGTTGGTTTTGTCCAC
>CAIGRO010009661.1:2028-15142 GCA_903798355.1 Fraxinus baroniana
AAATTAAAATTAATATATCACAATGTGTAATTATTTATCAATTACATAAACATTACATCATTAATTATTTAATGAACCAAAAAATTTAATATAAACTAAGCAAACGTGCATTGAACGTTGCTTGCACCTAGTTAAAAAAGAAATGTAGATCTGTACGAGAAAAATGTAGCATTTAGTTTTTACGATGACGAACAATATAAAGATAATGTATGAACTATTATTATCAAAACGCAATGAATGTCGGAAATTTAGTGTATGTGAACTTATGGTGGGCTATAGGTTTATTTATCACTCGAGATGATGTTTGATTGTCCCAAAAAAAAAAAAAAAGTTTCGTTAAAGAAAAAGTAATTTTGAAAATTCTAGTCAAATCAAGAAGTTAAAAAGTTAAAAAAATTCAAAATTAAATACTTTTGGGATAAATACTAACTTAATAATGATTCCTAACCAAATCACAAAGAAAATGAAACCAATTAAATTAAAGTTCTATTCCTCCAATCAACCAAATATTTGCAACAGCCAACTTAAACATAAAAATAAGATATTTTCCATTTAAAAATGGTCCACAAATTATGTAATAATCCTTTTTTAATACACTTCATTAAATTAATCTGAATATGGTTATGTTGATCAAATGTGGGACAAGAAATAAATGTTTTCTATTTTTATTTTTTTTTCGGTTTAGAGTATATGATATTCTTTAATGGTTTCAAACTCGAATTAATGGAGAAAAATGATATAAGTTGACGGCGTATAACTGTATAACAGATCGTTTGAGACATAAATATCAATTGTTTCAAGAACGTAAAATGAAATTTGTTTTTTAATTGAGGAGAATCGAATATATATTCCATAGATGATTGCAAAGTGACTAATAAAATTTAATGAACTCGACATTGTTTATATGACATGAAAGTTGTCGAGGATTGAGTGACTTGCAAATCGCCGAAAGTATGATCTCAATCCAAGCCCCTTTCCATGTACAAATTGTCCATGAAGCATCCTAAGTTCATTTCTCTGTTGTGCCAAGTGTTAAGGTTGTGCTTGAAGATAATATAACTTTTGTCACACTTTTGCCTTTTTGTCTAGTTAACTTTCACTTCATGTTAAGGTTCTCCATATATAATGACTTGTCACTTTTTAAAATATTCCTAATTTTGTACAATATTAATTTTAAAATAAAACGACCATTTATCTTTCGATTTTAGTAACCTTAAAGGGTAGCTCAATTGGTCAGGTCTTGGGTTTGCTCCACAATTGTCACCAGTTCGAACCCCCTGAGGGTCACTGAGGAAAGTACCCGACTGTAAACTTTAGGGCCCCCTGAAATTAGTCGAGGTGCGCGTAAGTTGATCCGAAAATCCACGGTTATAAAAAAAAAATCTTTCAATTTTAGTATATGGTTCCCATGGTTCGAGAAACATTCATAATTTTAAACTTTAATCAATATTAAAATCAAATCAGCTAAACTCTCACCTCGTGTGACTAAGTTTGGGGTCGATTTAACATTTCAAACAAAATCATCAATCACCATAATGTGAAATAAATTAAGAGGTGTTTGGTGTAAATTAAAATCAGTTTTTAAGTGGATTGTGATAAAAGTTTTTGAAATGTGTGATTGAAAAGATGTGCGACCATGAAAGATGTTATTAATATTGATTGTTTGACTTTGATTTAAATTAAAATCAGATTAAAATCTGGCTCAAACATATCCTAAATTCTTCCAAAGTCAAGATATTTTAAAATTTATTTAAGTGTACCTTTTAGGTAGGTAAAAAAAACACACATAGGACAAATGACTCGAATTGTCGACATTCATGAAGATTAATATTACAATTAGTCAATGTGAAAGTACACAAAGGTCAGTATGCAAAGCCATGCATATGTTAAATCAAGAATAATAATTTGTCAAATTAAACTGAGCTTATGATTATTATTTCTAATTATAAGCAAAGATTATTATTTTTTTTAAAAAAAATGCAGTTGCCGGTGCACAATTTGCTCTCTCTCTTCACAATTAACCTCTCACGTGAGTGATTCAGCTTTTCATTAATTATTTTTCGGGTTTTCTATCGGATCTTTTCTTGCTTGGATCTATTCAACGCACTGCAGATCCAAGACTACAGATATTCAGTTCAAGATTCTCCTGTTTTGAGAATTTGAGGGTTTAGTTGTGACATAATGAGCTTTAGAGCAGTGGTTAAGCAGAAGATTTTGATTTAGTTGGCGATAAGGGAGTATTTTCGGTTAATTGTGCAAGTGACTATTCTGTGGAGTAATTCTACTTGTTTTATAGTTTGGAGGTGCTAAATTTTGTGAATGGGATTAGGGTTTTATTTGTTTATAGAATTTTGTGAATTTCGTTTGTTATTTGGTTCACATTTTGAAGTGGAACTGGGGTTTCGATTGAAGTTTGCGTTTTGAGCACTTTAATGCTTTTAAGGTGTGATTTACAGGTTTGGAAGTGCATTGAAATGAATCACGGGTTCTTCATAATGGTGTCAGTGAGAATTCTCAATGATGCGGTGCAAATTTGGTGCGGGTTTTGATTGTCCGAACGGTAGAGGAACAGGTTCCAGAAAATTTTACCCGAAAAGTTTCTTGTAGTTCTCACCACGTGCTGCCTAGAGTTTGGATTTTAGAAGGAATTTAATTGAAAATTTATTACGAGAATTGAATTGCGGATACAGAGATGCCTCTATCCCCAGCAACGAGAATTTCTCCAAGGAGGGAGCTGAGAGCTGAGAATCACAAGAGAGGACGTAGTCTTGAGAGTGTGATTCTCTGTCGAGAGAAAGATGACGATCTTGCTCTGTTCAACGAAGTGCAGAACAAAGAAAAAGAGAATTTCTTGCTTCAATCAAATGATGACTTTGAAGACGCCTTCTGTAATTTCTCGCATACTATATAATCTGCTTTTGGATTTAGCATTTAATGAAGTATAATGTGTGTACTGGGATTTCTTTGTTTTGATTTACCGACAATTATCTTTTTATTTATGACATTTGACAGTGACAAAATTAAGACACTTTTCGGATCATAAGGGCGGAATCACCATTCCTGCTCGGGGAGAGAGTAGCAACCTGCTCAAAGCAGAAGGAGATAAAAATGATTATGACTGGTTAGTCGTGTTTCTCTTCTCATGAGTTTAACCTTTTTTCCACTTCTTTTGGAGAGTATTTTATACAGATCTGTCTCCCTTTCTGAAAGATCCTGTAGATATTGTTAGGCTCCATGTATGTACAGTTAATACAATTTGTTTGGCTAATAGTTGAAGTTTCCTCGGACAAAGAAAATAATGCTAATAACAGAAACAGAAGAACATATAGAAAAGTTTGTTTCTGATGTGCTATATAATGGCCTACTTTCTTATTTAGTATTTTTTTTTTCTTACAACATGCAATGTCGTTGATTAAAGGTTAATAACTCCTCCGGAGACCCCACTTTTTCCTTCTTTGGATGACGAGACACTACCGGTTAATGTTGTACAGAGGGGCAGGCCGAGGAGTCAACCTATTTCAATCTCAAGATCATCTACTGTAAGTTCATTAAAAGTCAATGAAATCGACTGGCAACTTCTATATTACCATTTACCACTATTCATAAAATGTATGCATGATCTCTTTTAAACTTTTCTAATCCTTACTTCTTTTATTTTGAAAAAAATTGTTAAATATATGTTCGACTTCAGATGGAGAAGAGTTATAGAAGCAGTAGAGGTAGTGCGAGTCCCCATCGCCTTAGCCTATCTCCTCAGTCTGGCAATAGTATATCACAATCAAGGAGCAGGCCATCTTCAGATCCTCATTTAAGTCCTCCGCCTAGATTGAAGCATCCGGCTCCTGTAAGGAGACCATCTCCCCCACCAAGTAAGCCATCTGCACCTGCCGTGAGGTCTAGTTCACCAAATCTTCGGAGGATGAGCACGGGTTCTGCTGCCCCATTACGGACCAAAGGCACCTCCCCTGTCAAGACAAGTAGAGGGAATTCCGCTTCACCCAAAATAAGGGCATGGCAATCTAACATTCCAGGCTTTTCATCAGAAGCACCTCCTAATCTTCGTACCTCACTGGCCGATAGGCCAGCATCATATGTGAGGGGATCCTCGCCAGCATCTAGAAATGGCTCCAGATCTGGCAGAGAATCAATGTCTCCAATTGCTACCAGAAGTGTCAATTCCCCACACACTCCTGACCGGGACCTATTCAGTTCCCATAGCAAAGGTTCAGTTGCATCATCTGGTGACGATGACAGAGAGTCTCTAAAATCAATTCCTATGACCAGCTCAGACCGCTCAGCTCCAAGGAACGTAGGTGCTATCCCAAATAATAGAGCTCTGAGCTACTCTAAGAAGCCAACTAAAATTGTGTCTAGTTCTGCTCCAAAAAGATCCTTTGACTTGGCACTTCGACAAATGGTAATTAACCTCTCTTTTATTGATATGATGCTTTCGTGATGGTTAGACCATATGTATTAATGTATGTGTATTAATGAATGCTGGTATATACTCTCATGGCATTGAAGATGGAAAATTATTTGTATGGAGCCATTGTAAAATATATCTTATAATAACCCCTATTATATAATAAAATTTCCCGGTCCTGACTTGGGCCAAGGGGATAAGTTAATATTTCAAAAAAATGATAAGATAATAATTTTGTAGAGATGTCTATCTAAATACCATAAATAAATAATTGGTTTATTAGCACCAACGTTCATACGTTTGGTCTTTAGTATGCAAAACGTTTTCAATTTTTTGCATTTTCACCCTTATTTCAGTGTTTCAACGTGGAAAACATCTTTTTCATCAATTTTTTATCCAATTTCTCAATAAAATATATGAAATGACGAATGTACCCTTCTATTTAAATAAAACAAAAATAAAAATAAATAACTAATTGCATCCATACTCAATAACCTTTTTAAAAAGTGCAAATGAATCTCAAATAAATTATTAAAAAATTCAAAAAAAAAAATCCTTTTTTTTTAATCTCCTCCACCACCACCACGAATAATAAACAATTTCCAACAATATACTCCAAATCCATGCCCCAACAATCTGAACATGAATTCCACAATATATTCCAAAACAATAAACAATTTCCAAAAAATCTCAGGCATTAGAGCTTTAATGTACCCTAAACTTCAATGTATCTTGGACTTCTTTGTGATGCCGCTTAGTCTCCCATAAACCAAACCCAAAGATGGGGTTTGAAGAAATGGATCCTGCCTCTGACCTTCGCTTGCCTTGTCAGCTTCAGTGGAGAAAAATCGAGACGAACTTCGGACAGTTGACGCAAGAAATTCGTTTTGTTGTGCCATTTGAATTAGACGAATAGGTTTCATCAAAGCTGGGCTCATTAGATTCATCTTTTCAAATATTGGATTGTCAATTTTGGAGAGTTAGGGCATAATTCTCGAGGCAGCAGATTTTGATTGAGAGCTTGTTTTGATATTATAGGATCATTAATAGGAGCACCTTGAGGAGTAAATGTTACCGGTTGGTGGCTAATGGCATGGGTGTTGCCAAAAAGAGTGTTGCTGCCTTGGTTTTGGTTCTTGAGTTGGGGGTTTTGGCAGCGATGGGGATCGTTTGTGGTGGCGTGTGGTCTAATAGGTGGGCGCTGTGATGGCAAGATGGAGGTGTATCCGGTTGTGGTTGTATCTGGAGGTCTAGGCAACGGTAGGGTGGAGTTTGAGTTGGTTGAAGGTGGCAGCTCCATTGAGTTACCAATGGTGGGGGTGGGGGGGAGATAAATTTTTAATATTTTTTAATTTTTTAATAATTCATTTGGGATTTATTTGTACTTTTTAAAAAGGTTTGAGAGTATAGATGCAATTAGTTTATTTTTCTTTTTTCTTTTTATTTAAATATGATGATATATTTTTCATTTCATATATTTTTATTGAGAAATTAAATAAAAATTGATGAAAAAGACGTTTTTCACAATAAAACATGGAAATAAGGGCAATAATGCAAAAAATTGAAATGTATGGGCATTTTGCACACTAAAGACCAAACGTATGGACGTCTTGTGCTAACAAGCCTAAATAATTTGCTAAAAGTTACAAATATAAACTCTGAGGGGTTGCTCAATTGGTCAGACCTTGGATTTGCTCCCCAATGGTCATCAGTTCGAGTCCCCTCAGGACAATTGAGGTGAATATTCGACCGTAAGCTTCAAGGCCTCGTAGGATTAGTCGAGGTGCGCGCAAGTTGGCCCGAATATTCACGGTTATAAAAAAAAAGTTACAAATATAATTTACTATGGTATTTTCTTGCAATGTATTTGCCTGGTTAAATGTATGTGTTTTGAGTCATAAATGCATATGTTAAGTATAGTATTTAGAGCATCTTTAAAAGACTTTTTAAACATAAGATGCTTTCTATTTTAAAAAGTTAACTCTTAAAATTTTGCTTCGAGATATTCTTTAAATTAACATTTTAATTTAGAGAGTGAGTGAGACTCTCCAATTCTATAATTAAATGCAATCATAGTATTTCAATTTTCAATTGAGGAAAATAATATAATAATTCGGAGGGAAGCCAGTGACAATAAAGATATGGAGAAACAATAAATAGTTTTCGAGAGTGGTAAAATTAAGTATCAAATATAAAGAACTTGTTGGAGTGTTTAAAATTTTTTACTCTATAAATTTATAGATGCCCTCTAAATTGTAGAATATGATCTTTAGAAATAGAAACTCTCTTTGGGATGCTCTTATAAGATAATACTCAATATCTTTTTTATCAAATATGTGTATTAAATCATAAATTTACCCTATAAATTGATAACTCTTTTAATTAATAGATTTTGCATGATCCTAACATTATTAATTTATAGAGGTTATACCGTAATATTGACTGTTATTTCTGAGATTTATTCTTGACGTTTATTATGATTCTGTGGGCTCATTAAAGATTTTCTGGATGAACTTTTGTATTTATTACTAGCCTTGAACAATTTGTGGAAGTTCTTTGAACAAATCTGAAATCTATTTGAAATGTTGAACCATAAGGTTGATCCTGAATTCGAAAAATGACATTGGAGTTGGCATTTTGGTGGAATACAAACACTTTGCATTAGCATCATTCCTTTTCTTACGGTCCCCTAAATGTGAAATAGTGATGCTAATCTATCATGTCCTCCAACTTGCATGTACTTTATCAGCGAAAAGCCAGGGATCTTTTGTCCTTTTGTGACTGCCCCATCCCTATTGAATGGCCAAATGTAAAATTCATTGGCCCGTCCTAGCTATCCGCTGTTTGCTTCTGTCAGCTTTCACATTTTAGTATATACTCGGTGCTGTTATATTTATATTTCTGTTGCATTTACTAATTTGTGAAGTTTATGATGTTTATTTCCATTATTGTATACATGTGTGGTTATTTGCATTTAAACGCTCTTATTTGCCTGTATGATGCACTCATTTATGCATGCTTCGTGCATGTCCACATCACAATCGAGTTTAAATAACTTCATTAGAATGCATTTGCTTAGAGGTAAAGGAAAAAATAATGTTGGTCTTAGGAAAATTTGTTCTTATTTCTATTATTCACTTTCTTGCCAATTTGCTTACTAGATCGCAAGATCTTTTGAGTGTAATGTTTCTGGATTATGTGCTTTAGTCTTTTGGTGTGGTTCATGCCATATTATCACTCTCAGGATAAGAATATGTGTCAAGGAGCTGAATATAAGAATATATATCGAGTGGAATTGGTACCAATAGAGGATATTTATAGGATTGACAGCTGACGTAGTTAGAACGTATGTTGCATCTGCTTAAAGAAGCTCATGTACAAAGTGTGACACGATCCTAGTAGAATAGGTTGTAAGATGAAATTGTAGACCAAAATTAACATGACATATTGTGGTTGTGAATCATCTTCCAATGGATGTAGTGATGGGCTGAACGGAGTGACCAAAAAGGACATTTGTACATGTATTAAATAACTTAGCCCCCGTTTGACAAGCATTATTTGAAAACTCTTTTTTCTACATACTCATTTTCAACTACACATTCATCCAATAAAATATTCTGCACGTAAACCCAAAATTTTTCCCTACTTTTTAAGCACACATTCTCCTAAAAATCACTATTCTAAACTTTGTTTTTCCAATTTAATGGTTGTCAAACAGAGGCTTACTCTATCTGCAGTAATTTCTCATCTTCATAATTATTGTGATTTAAATGTTAGTCTGATTCTTGTTTATGCTTTTCCAACATTAAGTATTCACAGAAAATGGAAATGATGCAAATATTTAAGTTTCGCGAGTTTTGAAAAAATTAAATAGAATTATTAATCATTCTGGTTTATGGGATTGGGGTCAAGTGCAGTCTGCAAAAGAGAGCAAGAAAAAATGACTGACAATAAATACTAAAAGAAAATTATATTTCTCTATGTTGAGAACTTTCCTTAAGCTTGATGACCTCAACAAATTTTTATAGTGAAAACGTGTAATCGTCAAGTATAACTGTTAGTCTGTTACTATTTTGATGGCATTGAAAGGGAAAATAAACTCAAATGTCATTATAGCTTAATAATGCATTGCCTTCATTAATTACTTCTCTGACATGTAAATCTGATGGCTAGTTTTTTCGAATCAAGATTTATCACGGCACCTTTTACGGGTGAACGGTAGTACTCATATTGGCTTTCCTGTTTTGTATGCAGGATCATCGGAAAGGTCCTCAAAATATGTTTAGGCCACTTTTGTCCAGTGTCCCCAGTTCTACATTCTATGCTGGAAAAGCAAGTGCATCCCACCGCTCTATGATGTCCAGAAATTCTTCAATCACAACTAGCAGTAATGCCAGTTCTGATCAAGGGACAAGTGGTGCTCATGATACTGAAGAAAGTGAGCAAAACCAAGATGATGTAACCAGTGAATGTGTAAAGGGACAGTATCCAGAGGTGCACGACGAAATATTTGTCTTGGATCAGGTTAATGATTTAAATGAAGGTGTTGGGCAGAAAATATACAAGGGATCACCTAACAGTCAATATGATGAACTTTCTGTCAACTCTGTGGACAGTTCTCAGCTTGTCGTTGATGAGAGTTGCAGCCATCTTGATTCTACTATAGATATTGCCACATCTGTTGTTGTCTTGGACGGGAAAGGTGATTATTCTGATGCTGATGGTCTCGAGGATATGGCAATATGCTCTAAGTGTGGTCAAAATTTGAATTCCATGGAAATGTTAAAGGAAGGAGACCTAAAATTTTGTCCAGAATGTAGAAGTTTGGAAGCACCTTCAACTTTGAATACTCTTCCAATGGTCACGATGGCTGGTGAGAACGCTTTAGGAGATTCGGTGAAAATTCTACAACATGGGTCATTTGAGGCTTTGGAGTGCTCTGCACTAATTTCAGAACCATTGCAAGTTATGAGTGTTGGTGAAGCCAGGAATGATCATCTTAATGAGATTTCCGACGAGGGTCAACATCGTAGCGCGAATTTCTCGCTGGATAACTCGCTTGAACTGTCGGACGTTGAAAAAGTTGAGCTAAATACCAAGAAGCAAGAAATGGGTCTACCAACTGATGGTGACACTGGCCATCAGCAGTTGGAACATGGAAGGGGGGATCCTAATTTAGAAGTTAATGTTTCAGAAGGTGCAGGTATATCTGTACTGTTTAGGAGATCAAGCAGTGGCGAAGGACTTATTGTTCAAAGCAAGAGTTTCTCAGCAACTAACATCAATTTTGATGATTTCTCCCGTGTGACAGACAGGATAGACGGCATGAGAAGCTCCTTTGGGCATGGCAGTACATCTGTTTCGTCTTCTGTTGACTTGGGTTCGTCTAGGCAAATAGAGACTCGTATTCAACGGCAATTAAGTAGTAATAAATCGGATATAGAAAATTACAGATATGAGATGCCTATGAAGCACAAACGCTCCATATCATCCTTGTCTGGTGCTTCAAGTCATGCTTTGAGAGTCCCAAGTGTCACGGCAAACACTCATGAAGATAGTTTTGAGGTAGTTTCTGTCAACAAAGAAAAAGATTTCAGGGAGGCAACACGCCCAGATCCTCATGAACAATCATTGCCTTCGGAAGTTACAGAAGACGAAAGTACCTCTGCTAATGTTGAAAGTAACAAGAATTTTATAATTGAATCAGAATTGTCAGGACGTGTGATGAACATCCATCCAGGAGATACTCCCTCTGTGTCAGTTTCAGAATTTGAAGAGCCAGCATCACATGAGGATGGTGAGAATGTGTCAAAGAATACTAGTAATCCCATGAATAAAGAAGCACCATCTACCCTTCCTGAGAGTTGCACACAAGAGGAAGATGCCGTGCCAAATATATATGCTGATTGGGTGGATGTGGGAGAGCTTCCTAATCGAAGCTCTTTGGATGCTATATCAGAAATCGAAATTAAGAAGAGTGATACCGGTTCTCCTGATTCACAATCTGATATTGATTCCTCTGATTCAAAGAGCAACATTAATGAGTTGCAGGATTCTTCTGTTCTGGCCGCATCCAATAACGATATAACAGCATCTGTTAAAGAATCTGACCCCTCAGGTCATGCATGCAACATCCTTGGTAAGTATATCTAGCCTTCCAGGTTTTTCACTCTTCTGTCCCCACCTCTGAACATCTAACTGGCACCAAGTACTATTGCATGTTCGAAGCATAATTTCTTAAGAGCATAAAATCTCAAATTCATTCTGCAAATGGTTTTGGAGATTCTGTTTCCCACCATTTAGATCACTAATTTTGCAGCGCATTAATTGCTTTTGTTGTTCACAATGAGATAATCGATGGCATTTTCAATGTTCTGACGATCACTGACAGCCGCAAAACCTTCCGAACTGCATTAATATGCCCTATAGATGAATATGGTCATGAGACCTTGATCCTACAATCTATTTGCTTCTCAGTGTCTGTGGTCTTATTTATGATCCTAGTGATGTTGTGCTTGACTTCTAGTGAAAACTTCCAAGTATTAACTGAAAGGGTGCCCCAGAATGTCCTTGCAACAAAACTGTTCTCACACCTTTACCATCATTTTGAAGCTAAAGATAAAAATGTCTATGCTGACGATTTTTCTTGAATAACAATTGTATTTTCATTTGAGATCTTCATCTTAAATTCATGTTGTCAATGGTTTATCTGGGCGAGTGTATGCACACATGTATAAAGCTTGAAAAAATGCCCATAGGTATAACTGTATGTAGTCATGAAGGGTTTAATAAATCTACTTCTCTTTCTCTTTCTCCTCACTCTCTCTGAGGATGATCTACGGTTGGCTGATCTCTCAAATAAGTAATACCGAACTGGATTTTCCTCAATTATCTAGGGAAATATTCCTTTTTTCTTCATCTGTGGGTTTTTAGTTTAGCTTCATACTAGTCTCTCTTTTCTTCCCTTTCTCTCCCACCACTAGCAACTATTAACTGGCTTTTACCTACACGACCTTTTGTGCACCTGTTTCAGATCTAGTGAGCTTTCGCCGTGACAAGTTTGTTGTTTCATTTATTTTGGTATTTTGACTAGTGATCTATTGAATAAGTAAATATCTTAATGGACGTGTTTTTTTCTTAGGAAATCCGATCTGTGTGTTGGGGTGTGGAGTGGGAGGTTGGCTTTGGCTCTTACATGTGATTTTATTTTATTTTTTTGACAACAAGGGCTCTTACATGTTGATTGGTAAGATAATTCCGATAAAGGAGAGGGAGACAAGACAGCCTTACTTCCAGAGTTAAAGCATAACCAGCACAAGTGACATCTTTGCTCTGTCTCCACAAAAAAAAAAAATCATAATAAACATAATGTTATTAGTCTGTTTAGTGAATTATAAATTAACTAACCAAGTTTTGATGAATAATTGTAGTTTACAACTTCTGTTTAGCATAACTTGGAATGCCTTGAAGTTCATGGTCTCATGTTATTAACATCTTCCTTTGACTTCCAGTTCTACATTTCTTCTTGTTGATATTAGAACTTCCTTTGTAATAGCAGAGGAATCGACTGTCATGCTAGAGAACCGAGGAGGAATAAAGGCTAGAAGCCTGACCCTAGAAGAAGCAACAGATACCATACTCTTCTGCGGCTCCATTGTCCACAATCTGGCTTATGAGGCTGCAAATATAGCAATAGAGAAAGAAAACTCAGTCCCTTTGGTAGATTTGCAGCCAGCGGTCACATTTTTTGGGAAGGCCAATGTTTATAGAAGGGATATACGTTCCAGAGCAATGGGAAAACGTATTCCCAAGTCCCAGAAAGCTCGACTGAATAAATTGGAAACAGATAAAAAACTTCCTCCAGCGAACAACATTGAAAGTGATGAGAAAACCGATATGGCTACTACATGTATTGTTGGAGTTCCGAATACAGATGATAGCATGAGACCTCCAAAGCTGGAGTCGAAATGCAATTGCATAATAATTTAAGTGGTTTCTTTTTCAGCGGTCAAGCTTATTTGCAGGAATGCCATTTTCTTCTTGTTGTAATTGTTTTGTAAGAAATACGTCGTTTTAGTGATAATAATCATTTGTAAAGGTGTAATTTTTACTAGGCTGATGAGTGATGATAGTGAATGGAATTGGAGATTATGGACTGCTCAAATTGCCATATTCTTGCTTGTTATTATTCATTTGTGGTGAAGTTCCTCAATCAAGTGTGAATTCTTTTGTTGTGCGTCCCAATTATTCTTTGTTCATTGTAATTGTTGAAGATGTAATCATTTTTACTTATTTTCCAACATCAAGTTTTCGATTAATTTCAGTAAGTTGTTTGCATTTTACTGTTATATTTTCCCTTCAATTAATTTCAGCAAGTGCAAGGTGGGATTATGCCCTTAGTTGACAACCATTTTTAATAGCTCTTTTGTTTTTGAACTCGCTTTCAATCACATTCTCACGATAAAATATGTTGCACGTAAATTTAAGTTCTTTCATGTTTTCTAATTACAAATTCTTTAAAAAATTACTATTTCAAAATTCAATTTTTCCAAAATTCTCTTTTTAATGATTATCGAACAAAGGCTAATATTATTACTACACGTCACCACATGCACTGTTGGATATTTGGGGCCAAATGTAATACAATAAAATGTGTGTGATATTATTTAAAATATATTAGTCAATTAAAGT
>CAIGRO010009665.1:0-10817 GCA_903798355.1 Fraxinus baroniana
GGATTTCTGTTCACATCAAGAAAGGGAAACAAATGGAGTCAAAATATTGTTCATTGTTGCATGGAGCTTCTAAATTTGATAAAAATGTATATGATTTTAATTCAAAGCACAAAAATTTAGGCTATTAATTTTATTTATATGCCATATGGGCCACCACAAGTGTATAACAAGACAAATTAAGGGTGTGTTCGGTAGAGATTAAAATTGAAAAACTAGCAATTATTATAGACTTTTGTTAACCCAAAAAATTGTGCCAATAGATGCTGGGCCTACTCCTGCCACGTCAAACTCTGATTTGGCACGTCTCTACCGGAATGTGGATGGTAGTCAAATCTGAATGGACGCGAGATGCGCTTTTCGGCAAGAGGCAATGACGTTAGGACACCGGCGGCAATCGCGCTATCAACGAATGCTGGCGGATTTCCTAAGATAAATCATTCATTTGTAGTTGAATATGTGGAATGATAGATATGATATAAGATTATTGTAATTTTGTGTTGGAATCTCAATGTATATTTGCTATTTGTGTTTGTAATACATGTAAATAACAAAGTGTGTAAATCTCTTTCAATCCTTATGCATTCCTCGAGAATGAAGGTAAAGTTCTTCTTAGAATGCAAGATTACAAGAGGCCAACCCCTTTAACATACAAAGAGAGGCTATTTATACTATTCTAGCCGACATAGTGATCGTTGGATCAAATCCACGTGGTGACATCTCATAGACCGAAACTTCACATCACTGTCCACTCGTTACAATTAATGTTTGGCAAAGGGTCGGCCGCTCTAGTTGTAGACTAACACACTGACACTTATATATTGAATCAACACACTTTATTACAGACGTCACATTAATCACTTCCATGAGATCTCCAAATCTGTTGTGAGGTAGCGTTGGCGAACCAAGGTCAGCTTTAAGCCTATGGACCTCTGGTGTAATTGAGCTTCGGATAGCTTGTAGGAGCCTTTGCTGGGGGCTTCAGATAGGCTTCTGTTTTTTAGATTGAAGGGATCTCAGGTGAACCTCTACCTTGGCGTTTAAAGGACCTCGGACAATTGTTCCGTTTAGCGACATCGACATTGTTAATTCCCCTTACAGATTTCTATCGCACTTACCAAAATTCGAACTCAGGACCTTTCTATTACGAGATACCTAAGCTGAATCACGATACTCATAAACAGAGGTTTCAAGTTAGAATTTTGGGAAACGAGACAAGAAGTCGTAGGAGTGAGAGGACACATGCTCTCCCAAATCAGAGAGTACGTAAAAGAACGGCCAAGCATGCATCCTGCTCTTTAGACTAGCGCAAAACATGTCCAAACAACCTAAATCTTCTTTCCCTTAATTTATCCTCGATCAGTGTCACCTCCACTTATTTGTGTATATTCTCATTTATTATCTCATCCATTTTAGTATGTCCACATATGAAAGAGACTAAAGGCGTGTTCAGTAGAAATTAAAATTGAAAAACTAGTCGTTATTATTAATTTTTATTAGACGAATGAGACACAATAACGACTATATTTTTAATTTTAATTGAATTTTAAGCACGATCGAACACGCCATAAATAAGTAAAATAAGTGCATATTCAACCGCAATCAGTTAATACTGTTAAATGTTGTGTACTCATAACCACAAATTTTAAAAGTTAAAACCGTTGACTTTTTTTTGACTTCCCTCGGGGAAGCATCAAACGAAAATATTTCGGCGGGTATAATTTCAAATTTTTTCGCACACTAAACTCGCGCCATCGTAATCGTCTCCTTCAAGTTTCATCTATTCACATTCCTAATGCATCTCTTTTTCTGCCTACAAAACACAGAGACGACAGAGTTTAAAAAAAGAGTAAAAAATGGCAGACACGCCCCATCTAGAAAGAATGGGCAGAGAGCTCAAGTGCCCCATTTGGTAAATCTGTTTTATTTCTGTGTTTCGCGTAGACTTACTTTATTTTCTCAAACTTTTAATGGGCTTCACTGGTTTTTAACCGAATTAGTGTCTGTTAATATTATATTGTTGAACAACAATTTATGGGCAAGAATAATCTTGAATTAGTGGGAATTTTCGCTTAGTTTACTCTATTTCTTCATAATTTAAATGGGTTTATTAGTTTTTGAATAGATTTATTGTAATTCCATAAAAAAATTGTTGAAAAATAATCTGGGTTCGAATAACTATAAATTAGTTGCCAACTGAGTTATTATAATTGATTTTTTATTTTACCATTTTGACAGCTTGAGTCTTCTGAATGCCGCTGTTTCACTTACCTGCAATCATGTATTTTGCAAGTAAGCTCTTTTCCGTACACTATTCTGTTCGAGCATGATTTTTATACGTGTCGAGGGGCTCAATTTAATGCATTCGTTTAATGATTCAGTTCATGTCTGGAGAAATCTATGAGATCAACATCCGATTGTCCAGTGTGCAAAGTTCCATATCGACGCAGAGGTTTTATTTTTTACTACTGAGTTTGTCCTTTTTCTCTTTTACACTCGAGAACTCAAAGAAGGATTAAAATTCAAGCACCGGTATTGAGGATCTAAGAATTGGAATTAGAAATGATGATTTTGTCCACGTTATTGCCCTTGAATTCCAGTTTTGAGCCAAATTCCATGATAATCTTATTTGAAACAAATGAGCTCAGGCACATTAGTGTAGCAAAAATAAATAAATAAATATATATATATATATATATAAGCCAACCATATTCCAATAATTTAAAATAGAGAATATTAATGACAAGATTTAGAGATTTTGGATGAATTTACATTCACAGTAATTCTAATTTGTCTTGCCCACTCGGAGCATATTAGAGTCCGAGTGATTTTCAAGTTCAACCCTCAATGTTAAATGGAAGTTGTGTAAAATTTTGAATGATCATTGAAATTAGAAGATTTATTATCAGTTACCATCAATCCAGCATGAATATTTAAGAGAAACTAGTTAAAATCTTAAATTTAAGTCAAGATGACTCTTGGACTACCACTGGCAACTGCTTTCTTACGAATTATCTCTTCAAATTGCTTGAAATGTTTTACAATTTTCTTCCCATCGTTATTATGGACTTATGGTGACTTATCTTTTTACAAGTTCTATATTAAAGTAAACAGTAAGTTTGGTGTTAACATAACATCTAGTATGGACTGTATCAACTTTGTGCTGTTTCATTTATTTACATATGCCTTCCTTTTTTTTTTTGTTTCTGTCAGAAATTCGACCAGCTCCTCATATGGATAACTTAGTCAGCATTTACAAGAGCATGGAAGTTGCCTCTGGAGTCAATATATTTGTCAGTCAAACTGCAACTTTAAACAAATTATCAGGTAATAAGTTAGTGTTACTGTCAAGTAAACGAAAGTTCACAGTGACCAAATTTATGAGCTAGACTTACGTGCGGTGATGGAAGAACCTCAGTCATTTTCTTAACTGAGTATTGGTCACATGGATTCTTTTCCTGTAAATATCTATGTAAGTTCAGAGAAGAAAAATGGTATGTTTTGTGACATCAAAGACAGTGCCTGATGATAAAATAACCGTCATAAAATTTTAATAAAAAACTATCAACTTTTCAACTGGTCAAATTTCAATTTTAACCACGCATTTCATGGGGATCACAACTTTTATCCACTTTATAACCATAATTTCATCAAATTTTATCAAAATCTGCTAAAACTTTTATCAAAAACTTTGTGAAACTACCCTGGTGTGTAAGCATGTGTATGGTAGTTGAATCATGGATGAAACCAGGACTTTTCTTAAGGGGTACGAACTGAAGGATGAAATTTCTTTACTAAAAAGTTTTATCAGAGAGCATGACATAAGTCCATGCTCCAACTATTCACATCCATGGATTAGATAGGGGAATGGCACTTGCTACCCCCCTGCCAATTCCGCGGAGGGTTGATTTGCACAAACAAAACCTCATTTGGCATTAATTACCTCCAATAAGAATGAAGTCTCACTGCCTTAGATCCCAGGTCATATGAAATATCAGCACAAGCATAAACATGTTGATTCTTGAAAAGGCTCGATATATTTCATTGGTATAATAAGCTAATTGGGTTGCTTGACCATTGCATTCTGTACATACAGATGAAGAGAACCAACAAGATACTAGTAAAATTTGTGGGATCCAAGATAATGGAAAAGCTCCCACGGAGACTATAGACCCTGAAAATCAGAAAAGACATCAAAGAAGAGGATCGAAAAGACCATTGAAGAGTGACCAGAAAGATTTTGGTTCAGATTTAATGAAACCTTCCTTTCCTACTAAGAAAAGGGTTCAGTTACCTAAGTATCTATCTTTAGAGAGCCCAACACAGCCTGAAAAGCTGGAAGGTAGAACTAATGAAGTTTTCATAAATGAACCTCAGAAACCTCGTGTCATACAGAAAGACATGCTTGTTGTAAATGAAAAGGGGGATCCTGTTTTTACTCCATTCTTCTGGCTGAGAGAGGAAGAGCATGTAGAGAAATCAAGTCAATGTTCAGATGAGGACAAGCTCATTTATACACCTCCAGACGTTCCTTGTTTCAGTGATATGAAGGACTCGGATGATGAAGTCCCTAGTAAAACAAGCCCAAAAGTAAGTTTCAAATGTCATTTTCTATACCTGGTATCAGTTTCAGTTGAGTCAGATTACGAGTGAAATGCAATAAGAGCCCTATGTCTACCTTCATTTGTGATTTATATAGAGCAGGATAGCTTGATGGATATATGTGGTTCAGTTATTTTATCGTTGTATCTTTTTGGATCTCCTCATCGTATTGCCAGCAGGAATTTGTGCCTGCTCTGCTCGTAATAGTTAACTTTTTCCTTTCATTTTTTGGGTGCATGGGAGTTAATTCAATCCATGATAGTTTCCTCACAACTTTGATTTTCAGAACTTACTACTCACATGGAATGCTGTCACTGCATTCCAATCATTTTAAATTTCCCAGGTTGACAGAGAAAGTTTTGGGATGCTTAAAATTATTGTAACATGCTTTCTACTCCATACAGGGGAAAACTTGTATTTTATCGAACAACACAGATTTCATTGACAGTGAGATGTTTGAATGGACTCAAAGACCTTGCTCTCCTGAACTTTATTCAAGCCCCATAGAAATGCAGGTAATTCATTAAAGAAAATGCAATCAACATCACATGATGCCCTTTTCCATCATATCATTCCAAGGTTCTTTTTCCATTTCGTTCTTGCTGTCTGCTTATTATGCCAATTCAGGTTGAAGATGCTGAAGAGCATGGTGCAGTTGAGGCTGAAGCTGCCTCAGCAAATGAAACTACCTTTTTAAAGCTTAAACCTAAGAAGAGAGGAAAAAAAGGTAATGAAAAGGGTTCTGGCAAAGTAAACTTGAGCTTTCCAGCTTCATCTTCTCCTTTGAGCAAAATCTTACACAACAAAGCTGGAATGAAAAATCCTAGCAGAAGAGTGAGTAACATGATTGGAAGTAGTAAAAGTAAGAAATCCTTGAGAAGTATGTGTGAAGTAACTGAAGATCCCAATGAGTTACAGAACGTAACTGAGCAAAATATGCAAGAAAAAAGGGGCAAGAAGAAAAAAGCTTTGAATTTGAAGGTGAAAAACTGTATAAACAACCGAAATGATTGCTCCGAGGCTAATATACATGAGAGAACCCAAGAAAGCATTGCCAATTTATCTGATGGGCCTTTGACCATGGGCAATAAAACAGCATTGGCTGACTTTTCAGCTTCATTAAATCAGCAAGAATGCAGTGCAGAAAGTCATCTCCTGAAGAAATGTTGCAAAAGCCATAAAAGCAGTGAGAAGACAATTGCTTATCCACAGACAGCCAGTGATAGATCAAAAGCTAGAAAGTTGAAAACTGGTAAGAGTGACATAAGTGAAAGCCTATGCAACAGCTTTTGATTTTCAATACAAGCAACCAATCTTCCATCTCAGGCAATGACAAAAAATCTTATTCAGGCGCGGCAAATCGAAGATATGAAGAAAATTGTAACAAACGTTTAAGACATCTGAAGAAGGTGAAATTTTCTGAAGATGCGTCTGAGGAAAATTATGAAGACAATCCTCAAAATCTTCAGAAAAAGGCTATGATGGAAAGTCAAACATTTGGAAATTTTGGAGCAAACCATGATTGTGCTCTTTCTGACAATCCATCAAAAGCGGAGAAGGCTGTCTCCGCTTTGAGTGGTGTGCTTTTACAAAAATGTGGGACATTAACTAACAAATTTCAGTGCGCTTTCTGTCATTCTGCTGAAGAATCGGAGGTAACATTACCCTTATCAAATATCCCCCGTTTGTTCTTCTACCACATCCCGTTTCTTATTAAAGATTAATTGTTAATTTTAACACGTGGTTATGCATTCCTTTAATCTGAAAACCAAAACTTAGGCTTCAGGGGTCATGGTTCACTACCTTAACGGCAAGCTCGTTGCAGAAAGTCAGAATGAAAGTTCAGATATCATACATGTGCACAAGAATTGTACTGAATGGTATGGAAGTTCTCCAGAGTCCAGAATATTTTAGCATGTGCTCTGTTGTTTAAGTCATCGGATTATATTTTTTTGTTGTATGAAGCTAATGAATAGCTATTTACCATCTATAACTTTTAACTGCATTCTGCTGGCTAAAGCAAGAATTGAAAACAAAGAAAAATTCACGGGATTTTGATGCCTTGTGTAATTCAGCTAGGGCAGGATTTTTTTATGCTCCTTCCAAATTCAAGTCTCATGTTGCTGGTTATTTATATGTTTTATAAGTGCTAATCACATTTGCAGGGCCCCTAATGTGTTTTTTGAAGATGATTATGTGATCAACCTTGAAGCTGAAATGGCAAGAAGTAGACGGATTAAATGTTGTTGTTGTGGAATTAAAGGGGCAGCTCTTGGGTGTTATGAGAGGAGTTGCCGCAAGAGCTTTCATGTTCCTTGTGCTAAGTTGACTCCAGAATGTCGATGGGATTATGTACGTGTAACTAAGTTCAATTTTAGTAGTCTATAAATTTTTTGTATAGATTGCTTATATTACATTTGTTACAGCAAAATTTTGTCATGCTTTGCCCTCTACATGCTTCCTGTCAACTGCCGAATGAAATGTTGGGATCTCAGTCCAAGCAGAAAAGAAAATCTGCAGCAGAAAGGTTTGTTAGTTTTCCAACAAAATGTTCCAGGACTTTAAGTTCAGCTGGACTCATCACCTCCCCACCTTTAAGTTTGTTTTTTGCCTCATATCTGACAACTCTCCTTATTGCAGGCAGTCTCACATTCACCAACCACAAGTCACTAAAAATTGCGAAAGTACCACAACTTCGCAATGGAAGTGTCATGGAAAAA
Source organism: Fraxinus baroniana (assembly GCA_903798355.1). Lineage (NCBI taxonomy): Eukaryota > Viridiplantae > Streptophyta > Magnoliopsida > Lamiales > Oleaceae > Fraxinus > Fraxinus baroniana. The sequence goes on from CAIGRO010009665.1 coordinate 7,320, forward strand.
CAAAAAAATTGGTTCTCTGCTGTTCGGCTCTCAATGATGTGGAGAAGGTAAACAAAACCCAAATTCATAGCTTTAATGGGTACAATAAGAACTCACCTATTTGGGTTGTCTAATAAGTTTGATGGTGCAATTGCAGGAAACTGTCTCTGAATTTGCGAAGTTGTCTGGAGTTACTATATTGAAGAGCTGGGACTTAAGTGTTACACATGTCATTGCATCTACAGATGAGAATGGGACATGCAGACGAACCCTCAAATTTTTAATGGGCGTCTTGGAAGGGAAATGGATTCTGAGTGTTGAATGTGAGTATTAATTTATCTGTAAAAAAGAATACAATCAACTCAAAAGTATTACTAATAGAACTTTCTTAAGAGGCTTGTTTTGCATAATATTGCTCCAATGCATTCATTCCTCTTTCTCTTGATGTTGGTTGATTTGTTTTTGCAGGGATTAAAGCCTGCATGAAATCTGGAGAGTTTGTTGATGAGCAGCATTATGAGATTGGGGTTGATATTCATGGAATCAGAGATGGCCCAAGACTTGGAAGATTAAGGCTTATAAACAAGGTAATTTTTTCTCTACAATTGATCGGCATATCTTTATTCTTTTTTCTGAAGTTTGTATACTAACACTTCGACTTCGTAGTTGATTTTCTTTTGTTTTCTGTTCAACTTATAAAAGAAGCTGCATTTTTATTTCTATGACTTTCAAGATTACACTTTCAAGAAATGTGTGGTTAAAATTAAACTTACTATGACTTTCAAAATATAATGTACTTCTAAATTTCTCCAAACAAACACTAAGCTTGTAATTTTATCCTTCTTTCCTAGATAACTTATTCTTCATAAAGAACTTGTACTATAATGATATCAAGCTTGTCATGTGTTAAAGATTTAATGGTAACTTTGATTTGCAGCAACCAAAGCTCTTTGACGGATTCAAATTCTTCTTTATGAGTGACTTTGAACCTTCATGTAAAGGTTATCTTCATGATCTCGTGATAGCAGCTGGGGGAAAAATTTTAAGCAGAAAGCCTGTTTCAGGAGATGAGGCAATTCTTCCCCCCTCTGTGTCAACCACCTTTATAATTTACAGCCTTGAGCTTCCTGAGAACTGCAAGCCAGCCAATAGAAATTTGATTTTGAACGACAGGCGAAATAATGCCAAGTTTTTAGCAAGTTGCACTGGAGCTGTGGTAGCAAGCAATTCGTGGATAATGAACTCCATTGCTGGCCATAAGTTGCAAAATTTTGCAGATTAACGAAGTTTCTTCATCACAGAGCCTTTTCTTGCTTATAAATGCACAAGCCTCATTTCTGTATCTAGCTTGGGACATGTAGTAATGCAAAGTACGAGGTTCAAGCCTTTTTATAGTCTCACTATGTATCAGAACGTGCGGTGAGGAACAGTTGACTGCATCAAGTTATTTATGAAAACTACAATATTATCGTGGAGTTGAATCTTATTGATATATTTGTACATGTATCACCTATTTATCTTAAATTTCATTTTAAGAAACTTAATTTTCTCTAGCAAAGACAGAAATTTGTGTAATTGTACATACATAGGTTAAAGAACTGAACAAATGCCCTTTTTCAAATTTATTAAAACTGCCAAAATTTAAGAAAACAATTATATGCACCATTGAAAAATAGAACTACTGGCATAATCCAGATCTGCTTTCTCAGATTACAAGTTACCATTTCTTTTCATGCAAGAACTGAAGGCTTACAAGTATTGGTCCCTCCTTTTGTCTGAAGACATTCTCCTTTCTTTTGCTCGTGTTTCGCAACCATCATTTGGAAGCACTCGAACATATGTTCCTATGCAACGATTTCCTCTTGAACATCAACTGGTGGATTACTACCCGAGGCCATACGTTCTTTAAAGCTACGGACTCTGTTGAGGCTCGTTTTTACTTTTGCCCCCGTTTCATCCATAGTCGAACGCATCCCCGCTTATTCTTCTTGTGCTAATTTTAGTTTCCTCTTCGTGGATTTATACCCATCGAGTGACCTTAAAATTTGCTCTGAGAGTACTTTGTTACATTCCTGCAGGTGTAGGTTTCCTAGTGTTCCTCCTCTATTGCCTCCCGTTTCTTTATGATCCAAAGCACGTTCTTGTATTTTTTCCGACAATGACTCATTTTGTGCTTTCAAATCATTAACAAGCTCTTCAATTCCATTCAATTCATGTATCTTTCTACAAAGTTCTGCGGCCATAATCTCTTTCTCTTTTCCCAAACTCGAACACATTATCTCGAGGCTCTTTCATGCTGCCAAGCTCGCATTTAGTTCTTCTCGTAGCCTTTCTTTCTCGTATGTGATCGGTTCGCCTTGCTTTTTGTCCCTCGGAACATGGTTAGGCTTAAGATCCGTATTGCATCGCCACAGCTCAACTTCTGAAGTTTTATGACCAAATGATTGACATACCTGAATTCTTGTCCTAACATTATCAAGAATTGTCATCATTGTAGCCTCCCTTAACATTCTTCTCCCATCCTTTTTCTCTTTATTACAAGCATCCATGTGATCTTGGATTAGTTTCAATTAGTTTAAACTTTTAGACGAGAATGTTCGATTTGTTCTATATTCAGCTTTCGTAACAACCCATTTATTGAGCACCCGTTTGGTACCGCTTAAAATTGAAAATATAGCCGTTATTGAGTTTCACTCGTCTAATAAAAGTCAACAATAACAGCTAGTTTTTCAATTTTAATCTGATTTTAATCTTTACCAAACGGGCTCTCAATATCCTATATGTTTGCATTTGAGTTATTATGTAGTGATCTAAAGGTGGCAATCATGAAGAAATTTGAAAATGGGATAATAAAAAGAGTAATCACATGCTTTTAAGGTGATTTACCTTCTCATGCAGAATCATCATAATATTGTTCAGATGTTGATGGAGAAGCAGCTAATTCAGGAGACGAATTTACCCAAATCCTTTTTCATCAAATGAAGAACTTCCAAGAAAATCAAAGAATCAATAGAGAAGGGTATTTGAAAATCAAAGAATTAAAAGAGTATTTTTCTTCTATCGAAAATCTTAAATATGATACAAATGGAGGACTTCCTTCCTTAGGCGAACTAGTCCATAAGAAGAAAGCCAGCTACAAACCCAAGTTGGATCATCAAATTTAGTTACGTAGAACATTGTTTGTTTTTTGAGTTGAATGCACGTGAAATAACCGAGTTTCATTAACACCATAATCGGGCTCGATTGTGAGAGATAGGTCAAGGAGGAAATTACACCCACCCCTAGTATTAGATTACCGTTTTCATAAATCCTGTATCAAGTTTTACATTACAAAAATCCTGTTTTTAATTAATAATTTAAAATCATTTTTTTTTATATCTATTTATGATAAATTAATTTATATATACTCCCCCACCCCCAAACCCTAAAATCAAATCTCCTCCCCATTCTCAATTCTTCAGCCCGTCTACCTCTAACCGCTCGCGTTTCTCCTCCAGTGAGTTAACTCCCGCCGCCCCC
>CAIGRO010009670.1:0-10609 GCA_903798355.1 Fraxinus baroniana
CTGATGCCCATTAAGAAAAGTTTTTAGGGGAAAATAGTTTTTGATATATTGATTTTTTTTAAAAAATATATGGTTAGAAAGCAGAGAACATATTTGGATTTATGTGCAAAATATTTTATTATAAGAATGTGTGGTTAAAATTTAAAAAAAAACAATTGTTTTTGAAGAATGATGGACAAACAGAGGCTAAATTAGGTTTTGTCTTCGAAGACCAGTGAATGTGAGTGAATCTACCAACTACACAGATTACTCTATGTTATGGTGAAGAGGTGAAGTGTCGGTTTCAAGTTTTCAACATCATAATTTTTATGCCAAGAGAGTGCCGAAAATGGAAGGAGAGCTATTTAACATATTTTTCAGCATTAGCAGTAGTAATTGAACCTTGTTTTTGGGCAGATATCTGTCATTTCCACTCCAGAAGGGTGCAGATTTGCCTTTTGTAATTGAACACTGATATATTGTTTCCAAGATTGGATCTTTTATCGGATCATTTCACATAACTTGTGGGCGTTACTTCGTTTATTTTCCACTTTTCCTCGTTTTTGTCACTCCTCATATCCGTACATAGAGTGGGCAACTGTAGTTTGAACTTTAAGGACATGTTTGGATCGAATTAAAATTTGATTTTAATCTAAGTTAAAATCAAACAATCAATATCAACCACATCTTTCATGGTCCCACATTTTTTCAACCACACATTTCAAAAACTTCTATCACAATCCATTAAAAATCAAATTTTAATTCACACCAAACAACCTTTAAGTTTGTTTATTGGCTTTGATAGCTTACTTCAGTATTCAAGGTCTCAATAATAGTTTTAAAATCATCAAAGGGTGCAAAGTCGTGTTCCATAAATAAAGAAATCTATGGTTGCTAGATATATATCGATGTCTATTATATAATTATTTGTTGTTCAAAATTTCAGCCATTTTTTGGGTTGAATTGTGAATGAATTAATGATGAAATTGGAAGATGATATTGAGTGATTTCTACTTAACAATTCGTAAGCATAAGCCAAATGGACATGCGTACACACGGCATTGTCTGTAAAAAAAACATAGGCATTTTTACTTTTACCATGTGTATGCACGGTTAAAAATTTTTTATGTGGGGCTTATTTTTTATTTGAATTTCTGGTGCCTTTTGGTGGAAAGTTCTCAACTTTTCACAAGTGTTGGAGCCTTTTCATGGTCACATATTATGAATATATAAATAGGTGATAGATTTACAATTCAAAATATAAGAAAACAACATTAGAAATCATCATTCTTTCTATACTTTGAATTTTCCTTATTCTATATTACTATATACATATTCAAACCTTTTTAAGTTTTCAACAATTTCAACTAGAAAAGAATTATATTGCTTTTGTGCCTTTTTTTTTTTTTTTAATACTTGTTAATCCTCTAAACTATGTGTTGAAAATCCTAAAAGCATAATAGAGGAGGCAAATATTGGTTTTAGTATAGCGTATCATATATGCGTTTGAACCGCATTCATCATTTCTATGTTACTCAGTTTCCATCTCCTTCTTCTCCTCTTCAATTTTTCCAACGATATAAAAAACGATACTTTAATGCGATGGAGACTGAAACCACTTTGACAACCATCAAGTTGATGAACCAAGACTTGATTCACTAGGATAGATTCGACGGAACAAATTTTATCTAATGGTAAGACAAACTAAAATTTCTACTGACTGCATTAAAAATCTTTTATGTTCTTCATCTGGATCTTGCACCAATACCTGAACCATCCGATAAAGATTCCGAAGAAGTACGGGTCGGGAGAAAGAAAAGACAAGAAGATAAATTAATATGTCGTGATCATATTCTGAATGCTCTATTAGACCAGTTATATGATCTCACCAACACCACTTCAGATAAAGAAATATGAGAAGCACTTGAGAACAAATACAATGCCAAAGAGGAAGGTACCAAGAAATTTTTAATTTCAAAATATTTTTACTTTAAAATGTTTGATAATATTCCATTATTGCCTCAAGTAGATGAACTTCAAGTTATTGTAAATAAGTTGAAGGCTGTAAAAATTTAACTTCCCAAATCCTTTCAAGTAGGAGCAATAATTTCGAAATTGCCTTCAACTTGGAAGGGTTACAGAAGATTTTTCCTTGGAATGAATTCAAAAGCATTTTCGGATTGAGGAAAAATCAAAGGCACGAGATAAGAATGATAATTCTTATCATGACAATTCTAAAACTAATGTCGTTGACACAACTGATCACTCCAACAAATACCAAAAGAAGCGGAAGCCTTTTGGTCCCAAAAAGGATCAAGGGAAGTTCAAAAAGAAATCTAAAGGATCTTGCTATGTTTGTGAACCCTGAGACACCTTGTAAGAGATTGTAGACATAAAAAACAAGCAAAGAATGAGGAAAATATGAATTCTATTGAAGACACCTATGCAGTAATCCATGTTTGCTATGATAAGCCACTTTTCAAAATTTATCTTGACATTGAAGGACGTACTAAAGTAATTGGCAAAGGAAACACCGATATCATCTTCACATTGGGAAAGAAGATAACTTTGACCAATGTTCTTCATGTACCGGATATAAATAGAAACTTAGCCAAGGGTTTTTTTTGGGTAAAATGGGTAATAAAATCTGCATTTGAGTTGGGTAAACTTTTTATTAACCCAAAATGGGTATTTTGTTGGTAAATATTATTCTAGTGTGGTCAAGTTATGTACCATTGAGGATGAATCTAATAATAATAACAAATATTTTGCTTATATGATTAACTCATATACATTATGGCATGGTAAATTAGCATACATAGGTATTAGAATGGATTAATTTCATGTAAACTTGATAACATAGATAAATGAGAAACTTGCATTAAATTTAAGATGGTTAAAAAGTCATTTCATAGTGTAGAAAAAGCATCTCAATTACTTGAACTTGTGCATTCCGATATATTTGAATTGAATGGGATGCTAACAAGATGAGGTAATAGATATTTTATTACATTTATTGATGATTGTTGTAGATATAATTATGTTTATCTTTTAAAATATAAAGATGGAGAATTTAATACATTTAAGGTATATAAAGCAAAAGTTGAAAATCATTAAGGAAGAAAAATAAAGACTCTTGTGATAGAGCTGGAGGATATTTTTCAATCGAATTCAACATATTTTCTGAACAAAATGACATTATACACCAATGTTCTGCACCATGTATAACTGAACAAAACGGTTTAGCTGAAAGGAAGAATAGAACTTTCCTAGAAATGATCAATGCCATGTTATTAAATGCTGAATTATTTTTTTATTTATGGGGTGAAGCCTTACTTAGTGCATGTCATATAGTAAATAGGATTTCTTTAGAAAAGAATAATGTTTCTCCATATGAAAAATGGAAAGGAAAGAAACCAAATATATGATATTTTAAAGTGTGAGGTGTCTTGCTTATTGCAAGAATGTGTATCTTAATAGAACCAAGTTAGGCCCTAGAGGTATAAAATGTGCTTTCGTGGGGCATTGTCTCAAATAGAAAGAGCATCTCAATTTCTTGAACTTGTGCATTTCAATATATGTGAATTGAATGGGATGGTAACAAGACGAGGTAATAGATATTTTATTACATCCATTGATGATTATTATAGATATAATTATGTTTATCTTTTAAAATATAAAGATGAAGAATTTAATGCATTTAAGGTATATAAAGCAAAAGTTGAAATTATTAAGGAAGAAAAACAAAGACTCTTAGAAGTGATAGAGTTGGAGAATATTATTCAATTGAATTCAACATATTTTTTGAACAAAATGGCATTATACACCAATGTTCTGAACCATGTATACTTGAACAAAAAGGTTTAGCTGAAAGGAAGAATAGAACTTTCTTAGAAATTATCAATGCTATGTTATTATATGCTGAATTATCTTTTAATTTATGGGGTAAAGCCTTACTTAGTGCATGTCATATAGTAAATATGATTTCTTTAAAAAAGAATAAGGTTTCTCCATATGAAAAATGGAAATGAAGAAAATCAAATATATGATATTTTAAAGTGTAGGGGTATCTTGTTTATTGCAAGAATACGGATCTTAATAGAACCAAGTTAGGCCCCAGAGGTATAAAATGTGCTTTCATGGGGCATGCCTCAAGGGATCTGGAGTTTTTTTTAGAATATATAGGCAACAAGAAATTCTCAAAATAAAACTCAAGTAAACATTCCAACTTCTATAGAATCACAAGTAGAAACATCTATAGAAGATGTAGAACTATCAAATGAACCTCCAAGAAGCAAAAGAGTTAAAAAAGAAAAGGGTTTTGGATCGAACGAAATAAACTCACAACATATTTCTCTCTATCTCTCTACTTAGTTGAGAGAGCTATGAAGGATATTGTAAGAATAATTCATTTTGTTCTTCAAGTTGAAAGTATTCCTAAAACTTAAAAAGAGTAATGTCTTCTAGAAATTGCATATTTGAAAAGATTCAATAAATGATGAAATGGTTTATATTATATCTAACAGCACTAGGGAAATCGTTCATTTACCAAAAGGATCTAAACATATTGGTTGCAAATGGATGTTTAGAATGAATATAATTCTGACAATACACTCAATACCTATAAAACAAAATTAGTAGCTCAAGGATATCAACAAATGGAAGGAATCGGTTATTTTGACACATGCATCTGTGGCTAGGATAACCTCTATAAGGATCTTGTTTGCATTAACATCAATATTTGATTTACACATTCATCAAATGGATGTCAAGACAACATTCCTAAATGAGGATCTCGATGAGAAGGTCTATATAGAACAACCATAAGACTTGTTCTACCGAAAAATGACATAAAGTATGCAAATTAATTAAGCCCCTGTTTGGTGCACATTTTGTAGTCAAAAATACATTTTTTATTTGATGGGGAATATGTGGTTGAAAAAGAAGGAAAAGTTATTGATGTGATAAAAAAATATTATTTTATTGAAGAATGTGTAGTTGAAAATAAGTAGATGAATAAGAATGAAAAAAATATTATGGCTCAAACAGGGGCTAAGTCTTTATACTGATTAAAACAAGCACCTAAAAAATGACATGAGAAAATTGACACTATTATTATGTCATATGATTTTACTCATAATTTGGTTGATAAATGTTTATATATCAAAATATGTGATAATATTATTACATGTGTATGTCTATATGTAGATGATAAGTTAGTTATTAATAATACCATAGAAGAGATTAAAGAAAAGAAGATGTTTCTATTTTTCATGTTCAAAATGAAAGATTTTGGACAAGTGGATATTATCCTTGGTATTAAAGTTAAGAAGGATAGTGGGGTTTATTTATTAAGCCAATCACATTATGTTGAGAATGTGATAAATAAGTTCAAACATTTGAATATTAAAGAGGCAAATACTCTGTTGGATTCAAGCATCAAGTTAGTAAAGAATGATGGAAGATCAATAGCTCAAATACAAGGGCAATTGGAAGTCTTGTGTATGCGGTACAGTGTACAATATAGGATATTAAATTTTCCGTGAGTAAACTAAGTAGTTTTACTATTAATCCAAGTTTGGAACGTTGGACGGCCATAGGGAGGGTTCTTAGTTACTTGAAGAAAACCAAAAACCTGGAACTACAATATACAAAGTTCCCGACTATTCTTGAAGGATACACTAGTGTTAGTTGGATATCGAATGCAAGAGAAGATAAGTCTTCTTCAGTTCAGGTGTTTGATTTTGGAAGAGGTGCAGTTTCTTAGAAGTCTAAGAAACAAACATGAATTACACACTCATCAATGGATTTCAAGTTTGTAGCATTGTCCGAAACAAGAAAAGAGGTTGAGTGGCTAATGGATCTCCTTTATGAAATTCCTTTGGGTGCAAAGAATATTTCTTTGATAACTATCTTGTGTGGTAATCAAGCATCTTAGCAGAGCACATAGTGAATTACATAATGAAAAGTCTAGACATATGAGTCTAAAACGTGAGTATGTGAGAAAATTAATCAAGCATGGAGTATTTGTTCTCACATATGTTAAGTCTAGTGAGAACTTAGTTGATCCGTTAACAAAACCTCTTACAAGAGAGTTAATAAGATCAACAACGAGAAAGATGATGTTGAAACTCTTTGATTATAAGTCCATCAATGATGGCAACCCTACCTAACTATACTAAACAAATATATCTAGGTTCAAAAGATAATAACAAGTCATTCGATAAGTGGATAAGTTTCAACAATAGTAACCTATTATAAAAACCATATTATCGATAAATAGTGGTGATTGTTACGATTAAATGTATGCATTTTTAAAACTGTTAACGAGGTTCAGTACTACATAAAAGTATCTCTAAAAGTAACAACAATATTGAAAGAACTTTACTATGTGAATTTCGAGTTGGTGTCGTCTCAACATGAAGTTAGAGTTTCTCTTTTAAAAGTTCAACGAATAGGATAAGTGTAAGGCCATAATAACACTAAGCGAGGTTGAGGAACTTGTGAAAACATAACACTCGTGTGTATGATTCCACCGGTATTGTCACAAAAAATAACTGGTTCAAAGCTTTCATACTACCTGGAATTCGATAATACTTTGTGAGATTTACACTATAGTTAGATTCAAATCAAAAGATATCTAATCCTTATACATTAGTGTTACCAGGTATGAATATGTGCAAATCTTGAACAAATGAGAGATTGTTATATAAATATTTGTCGTTCAAAATTTGGGTCTTTTTTTGGGTTGAAATGTGAATGAATTAATAATGAAATTGGAAGGTAATATTGGGTGGTTTTTGCTTAACCATGTGTACGCATAGGCTAAGAGGGTGTTTGGCACCCATTTTTTGGAGAATAAAATTTTTGGAATAGTTTGATGGGAGAATGTGTGGTGACAAGTTATGAAAAGTTTTAGATTTGTATGTAATATTATTTTATTGTAAGAATGTGTTGTTGAAATGAAAAAAGAAAAAAAAATGAGAATGAGGATGGGTGCCAAACAGGGGCTAAACCTTTTCAACAAGTTCAAGTAGAAAGAATCATTTTGCTTTTGTACTTCTTTCTTGAAAGTTTGTCAATCCTCCAAACTATTTGTCGGAAACCCTAAAAGCAAACTAGAGGAGGCAAATATCGTTTTTAGGACAGCGTATCATGTATGTGTTCGAGCCTCATTCATCATTTTTATCTTACTCAGTTTCCATCTATTTCTTCTCCTCTTCAATATTTCCAACAATGTCTTCTTTGGACTCAGATACATCATCAAACATGGCCACCAATTCGTACTGATGCTCTGACAAAGCCCATGGACTATCTGATGCTGAACAGACTTATAGAATTCTTCTGCCAGATCAAAATAAGTTCACCATTGTTTCCCTTGTGGATCTCATAACTAAAACAAAGGTGACATCCTCTACAAATTAGATATTAGTAGACACTTGTTTATCTCAAATTTTTTTTAAAAAAAATGGATCTCAGTTTTTCTAAAAAAATGTTGTACCTGAAGAATGCTTTCGCTAAATACTTGCATACTGATAAGTTATGTAGGACATGATACTATTTTGTATTTTCCTTGTGAAATAAACTTGAAATGCATTCAATTGGTCACCCCTGAGCTCTTACTGACTGCAAAATATAGATTTGAAGCGTTAATGAGTCGACACACGCTTCATACTTAGTTATAAAATTTTGTTTGAATAGGTGTCATACAAAGAAAGCATTTCAGAAATCAAAGATATGCCATAACCCTGCAATGTAGGCTATTAAGGTATAGAAAAGTATTTGTTCATTTTCAGGAGGGGGAAGTTGAAGCTGTTGCTATAGTTCATTCTTACGAAGATGGAATGCTCTTAATGTATGTGTCTCAACACCATTTCTATGGTCTTTTATGATACCTGAATCTTGATTTTGATGGTTTATTGTTTAGTCTACTCAAGTGATGCTTAATTTAAATGATTTAAGTCTATATGAAATACCATAAAAGTATTTTTTTTTTCCCACGAAAATGTGCTTATTATGTAATTTCTAGAGTAGCACCAGTTGTTATTTCTTCTGATCATGTTTTCCAGTTGGCTTTGTAAAAGATGGTAGGTGCTGCTAATTTAGTTTTGTTACTGTTCTAAAAATTGGGGTGAAACCTGAAGTTCACTGTGACCAAACTTTTCTTTGACCATCTCTGATCTCACCTTCAAGCTATAAACAGAGATGTATTATGTTATGAAGAAATTGGAGCTCTGAAAATTCTTTGTTTTATAGGTATTCAGAAGACAAAAAGAAGGGAAAAAACGAATTTGTTTGAAATGCCAAAGGGTTTAGTGCAATAGATTTCTGATAATTTCTTGAAACAGGTTCCTCCTATGGGTTTGTCTAGTGTCTACCCTATGCTTTTGGTTCCAGACGTGTATCCTCCAGCACCCCATTCTTAGTGAGTTTTATGTTTCTATCTTGTAGATTTTGTTTATATCTTCTGATTCACTTCTCCATCTCTTGAACAAAATTCTGTTCTTCCCAGGTTTAGTGATTATGAGGATATGCTGGAAGAGACTTGGGATTTTCCCAAAAGAACTGATGTGTCTGATGGCTACTTCCCTGGCAGCAGTGGATATTTCCCAATGTGGGAAAACTACCCAACATTTCAAAACAAGCCAAAGAAAAAGGATAATATTGGTCTTGCAGATGGTATTACAAAGAGAATTCTTTCAACAGGTAGATTTTAATTTCATTTACTCTCAAGTGTTGTACATTTGATTTGCTTCTGTTTGACTTCTTTGGATTCCAAAATGTCAGGGCGTATAGACCTACAGAGAAAGTTGTTTTGTAGCATACAACTGGTGAGTTCTACTCTCCGCCATAAGTTCTTCAAGACGAGTACTGAACAAATTTTTCACCTTTTTTTAAATTTTTTGCTAAGTTGATGGAATACATGACATGATTTAGTTTTTCAGATAGGTGGAGTAGCTCTGACTGAGGATATTGTTCCCGCTGTGGAAGAGAGTGTTTTTTTTAGCTTAAAATTGATGTTTTCTTGAGCTAATGCAATGAATTGTATGAATATGTGCAAATGGCAATTGTTGAACCTGTCCAAAGTTCATTTAAATATGTCTGATTCCCTTTTCCAGCAAATTTTCAACACTAAACTTTTTGACAAGCATGAAATTATTTATTTAAGTGGGATTAGTGAATGCAATCATATTAATTGGATGAATTATATTAATTTCTCTTTCTGTCAGCTGTCAAAAATTTTGGACATGATATTCAAGTGATTCCATAAAAGCTAAGAAATCAGTGAACAGAAGAATCATACATGAAACCTCCTATCCTCTGACCTCTATCATGATATTTTACTTTTTTTAATGATTGTTTGGCCTTTTGTTTTGTTAACCCAGATTGCTTTACAATGTTTCAAAGGTCTTCAGGACATTATTGCTATCCCTGGATTGGACAAATTATGCAAAGAGGATCATTCAACCATTGCAAGATAGCAAAATCGTGAAAAATTGAGTTCGAATCTTAGTTTTCTGGCTTCCTTAAAGGTGAAGTGCCTAACAAAATCAGAAGAGTACTTGTATAAATCCCAGAGAAGATTTAGAGAAATGCCATGTTGATAACCTTTGAAGTTTGTACTAGAAATGATCTCACATCGTGGTGTGTCTGGGAAGTCGGTAATTCAAGGCAAATATGGAAACTGGGATTCAAGTTACCAGAATTTGTAGGAGTAGTTGGTGGTTGTAAAATTCTAGTGACGATTAATCAAAATGAGGAATCTTATTGCTTCTGTAAAAATGTTTGTTTAGCCTGGAAAAGCCTGTCTGTTCAAATGATCTATAGGCTATTCTTAGTTGATATCGACAATAACTGGCAAGATCAAAGCCAAAATCAACTCTTTTAAACAGTTTTTCCTGTTCCGTTAGTTCAGGAGTGACTGTGTAATTTATGTCTCTAAGTTGAAGATGTGAGTGGTAGTTTAGAACTGAATCCCACCCCAGCAATATGAACTATGTTCATGTGGATGGATAATTTAGAATCCCACATCGGAATATTATGGGAACTGGAAGCAACGAGGCTCTTTACAAATAAGGCTTGTGGGCGATGGAAAGAGATTAAAAGGGTTGGTTGGCTAAATATGCCACGCTAGCTCTCGTTTAGCTAGTGCTGTATGGCTATCAAGACATATGGCCGACATAATTTATGGAAATCATATAGGGTTGGCTCGCTTGGCCGACCCTCCAATATTTAACATTGAAATTTCTATTATTAGCAAGTAATTAGGTAAGTCAATCCTTGGTGCAAATTAAGTTCTCTTTTTTGAGTCATTAATTTTTTTTCATTCATTCTTCTACTAATTTTCAATTACATATTTTTTAATAAAATAATATTTTTCATCGTATCAATGATTTTTTGTTTTCTTAATTTTCAATCACATATTCATCACATCAACAGTAAAAATAGGTTTTTACTTTCAAAATGTGCACCAAACAAGTTCTAAAATTTTCGTTCTCATTCTTCTACTCATTTTCAACAACATATTTTTAATAAAATAATATTTTCCATCATATCAATAATTTTTCCTTCTTTTTCGACCACATATTCTCCATCAATCTATTATTCTTGAACACGTTCTTCCAAAATA
>CAIGRO010009705.1:0-24754 GCA_903798355.1 Fraxinus baroniana
GTGCACTTAAATGTGTGTTCATTGGATACTCACCTACTCAAAAAGGATATAAATGCTATGATTCATCCACAAAAAAGGTTTTTGTTAGTTTCGATGTCACCTTCTTTGAAACAACACCTTACTTCAACAAACCCTCTCTTCAGGGGGAGATTCTAAGTGAAGAGCGGTTACTTGAAGAATTCTTTAACTTTGATCTCTCCCCTCCTGAACCAACGTATACCGAAACTGTCACGTCCAATATGCTATCTACAGAAGGAAGCTTGAATTCAGGGGTAGATGCAGAGATTCAAAAAGATAAGGAGGTGCTAGTTTACTCAATGAGGCCGAATTCAAAGTATACGGAAAACCTCATACCTGAGACACCAAAAGAGTCATAACCGATGATAGGGCCGAATAAAATCACATCTGATAACTCTGACTCTCCAAGTGATGATTTATCCATTGCTCTCAGAAAACAAACTCGATCTTGTACTCTCCACCCTATCTCTAAATTTGTGTCTTATAAAGTTTTAGCTATAAAATTTCGTACTTTTATTGCCAATCTTGACAATACAGAACTCCCAAAGAACATCCAGGAGGCCTTAGAAGTTCCTACATGGAGATAGAAGTTCCTAAATGGAGAGAAGCAGTTATGGAAGAAATGTGAGCGTTGAAAAAAAATGAAACCTGGGATTTGGTGGAGTTACCAAAAGGAAAAAGACCAGTTGCGTGTAAATGGGTTTTTAATGTGAAATATAAGGCTGATGGGACAGTAGAACGATATAAAGCTCGACTTGTAACCAAAGAATATATACAAACATATGGTATTGATTACTTGGAGACATTTGCACCAGTGGCAAAACTGAATACAGTTCGTGTGCTCCTATCTCTAGCTGCCAACTTGGATTGGCACCTCCAGCAACTTGACATAAAGAATGCTTTTTTGAATGGAGAATTGGAAGAGGAAGTTTTTATGACAATGCCACCTGGGTTCAATAATAAGAGTGGAAAAGACTGGGCATGCAAGCTCGAGAAGTCATTATATGGTCTGAAACAATCACCAAGATCCTGGTTTGACAGATTTGCAAAGGTACTGACGAATCAAGGATACCAACAAAGGCAAACAGATCATACTACGTTTTTCCAACAATCTGAAGAAGGTAAAATAACAATTTTGATTGTGTATGTAGACGATATAATCCTCATGGGAGATAACGTAACTAGATGGACAGACTAAAGAAAAGCCTAGCCTCTGAATTTGAAATAAAAGACCTAGGTCAGATGCGATACTTCTTAGGGATGGAGGTCGCAAGATCAAAAAGGGGTATCAGTATATCACAACGGAAATACATTCTCGACCTATTGACCGAAACTGGCATGCTTGGTTGCAAACCAAGTAACATACCTATAGATTGTGGGAAAAGAACATATGAGATAGGGGAACTGGTTGATAGAGATAGATACCAGCGATTGGTTGGTAAGTTAATCTACCTGTCACATACAAGGCTGACATAGCTTTTTCAGTCAGTGTTGCAAGCCAACACATGCACTCGCCGAGGGAAACAGACCTAGAAGCAGTGTACAAAATTCTCAGGTATCTAACAGGCACCTCTGGAAATGGACTATTTTTCAAGAAAAGTGAAAAGAAAGAAGTAGAGATATTCACTGATGCTGATTGGGACGGATCAGTAGAAGACAGGAGATCAACATCATCGTACTGCACCCTTGTATAGGGCAATCGGGTAACTTGGAAAAGTAAAAAACAGAATGTAGTGACAAGAAGCAGTGCCGAAGCAGAATTCAGAGCAGTTGCACAGGAGATATGTGAAGGACTATGGTTAAAGAAGCTCTTAGAGAAATTGAAGGTTGAAATGAAATTACCAATGAAACTCTATTGTGATAATAAAGCAGCTATCAACATTTCACTTAACCCAGTCCAGCACGATAGAACAAAACATGTGGAGATCGATAGACATTTCATCAAAGAAAAGGTTGAAAACGAAGTCATTTGTATGGTGTATGTCCTTACAAAGGAGCAAGTGGCAGATATTCTCACCAAGGGATTGTCTCAACAACATTTCGACGATTTCACTAGCAAGTTGGATATGATTAATATCTACAGTCCAACTTGAGGGGGAGTGTAGGAAATCGTGTATGGAAAGATATCAAAATCTTTCCATACTTAGTGTAAACTATAGGCTGTAAATATTCTCTCAAATTTGGAGATTTAGTTTTTCCTTTTTTAGTTCCATTATTGTAATATAAAAGGGTGTATGTTGGTATGATTGAATAACGAAATAAAATTCTTTGTTCTTCTCGTTTCGTTCAATTAGCCATTAGGCCTAAGAAATGACTCCAAAAAAAAAAAAAAGGGGAGCAAACCTTTTGACGCCTATACCCTTATTAGGTGGTCAACAGAGGAGCTGACCTCCTTTTTCCATGCCTTGCCATTGGGATGGGCGCCTTTACACGCCTTTTAGAACCCTGCTAAAATAAGGAACACTTCACAGAAACCTCGGATCATCCTTTCTTTTAAAACGTACTTCAAAAGCATATTAACGACCGATGTCACAAGGGTGAATCAGAGGAGACATGATATCCTTGACAAAGACCCTTAGTGCTGCCAAAGGAACTAGAAGGCAACACAACCGACAAAAACAGACTATTGAACTTCACAGTTCGGTCACTAGCTCCATGTAACTCCAAATCCATACCTTCCAACACCCTCCAGAGGAAATCTTGATTTATATGGTCCTAAGCTTTCTGAAAACCCAGTTTGCGTAAGCTAATTCAAAATTACTTGGTGAGGCAGGTGACAGTTTTTGGAATCTCATAGTGCTGTTCACTTAAATATAGTAGAGTTTCAATAAAATTATCTAGCAAATATGAAGACGACGAAGAGATTTTAGTGCGGGATGTGTATCCTCAACAAAAACGTCCAAGATAGATAATCTATGACTTCAATAATCATATTTGACGCATCAAACAATATGTTATCCAGTACTAGATTTAACATACTGCAGATACTAATGAGCACACAAGCTTTAATGTCTGGATCATTTAATTAACACAATATAAACTAAAGTATCTGAAATTGAAATCCTGACAAAGAGTTCGATAACACCTGAGAAAGAACAGCAATCTCATGTCTCCCATCCAAGAATTGGATCTAATAAATTAATAATAATGGAAACATAATTTAACAGAAGATACCTGTAGTCAACTGTAGGCAGAGTTTTGGTACTTGGAAGTCTCAGTCGCTCTTTCAACAGTGAAATAACCTGAAATACAAAAATTCAATAGAAAGTATTTCGACGATCAGTCAAATGAAGAGAAGCTGGCATTTAAGTTCAGAAAAAATTCAGCTCCCCACCACACCCAAAAAGCAAAGGTGCATTAATACCATATGGCAAACATAAGAGATGAGTTATGAACAAACCAATGAAACACTATACATTTTAGGCCAGACTTTGAGGAAGGAGCATTGTATTTTGTTGCTAAAATTCCAACGGTTGATGAAATGTCTCCTTTTTTCCAAGAAAATGAATTGCTACAACCAGAATATCCAGAACAAGGTGTTCTAAAGCAACAAAGTTAATTAAATGCACCAAAACTCGTAACAGAACAATGTTTTACATCTTCAATCATATATCTGTCAAAAGCCAAACATAGAAACATCTTCGTGCATCTGGCTTCAGCAAAATGCAGGATTCTTTAGATGCATCATATTGGATTCATTTGACATGACACTACATAGTCTCTCCGACCTATTTAAGGGCTTAGTAACTTTCATACGGATTGTCTTCACTGACTAGCAGAGTACTTAATCCATAATATGTGTTTTCCAGTCGAAAGTAAAGTAAGGTAGAATATATATTCACAAAAAGTAAAATATGAATTTTAATTGGTGCATCAACTATTTGTTGAGCTTCAGTAATTTGTATTCTCAAAATTCTTTTTATATGTTGCAGGTTAGAGAATATAAATCAAAATGCATACATATTTTTGATTAAAATTAATCAAGAATAACAAAAAATATTCACTTACAGCCTGGTTTAGCTTTGGATTCTCAAGATAAACTAAGGAAATCTGTACAATTAATGCCTCTTGAAGAAGCACTTATTTGAATAAAACATCTGCAGGTTTGGAGATTGAGCAAACCTAGAGGCCAGAAACAGTGCAAATTCCAAGGTTTGTAATTCTCAGTAGAACATAAGTAATTTACCTCATCATCATATTTTATATCTGTTATCCAGCAATTTTCTTTCAGTCTTCCAACTTCATAAACTCCTTCATTGACAAAATTTTCAATATCTTCCTTTTTCTTTCCTACACAGGAAATAAAAAAGATATTGGATAATAAAGTCGATTACTTGATAGTCAAACCCAACTATGAAATGCAAAAATACCTTTTGCAAGAGAAATTTTGTCAAGCCAATTTCCATAAATGTTATCTAGCAATGCAGTCAACATCTCACGGTTTTCATCCGATATAGTTTTACGTGCAAGTTGATCCCCTGCACTCTTGTATTTACCAATCCGTTGAATCTGTGGCTCAACCCCAACTTTCTCAAGGACACCTACAAACAATATATGATGCCACTCCACTTCAATCGAAAATGCTCAATAATTGAAATCATCTATTTGATTGACCCCTTTAAGAAAATAGTGAGATGCTTTAGATACAGCCAATTCCCTAGTTTCATTTTATAGGTATTGAATAGGCGGACAACTTAATTGCCTTTAGCATTGACCCGAGCTGATGATTTGAAGACTGAAGTCTGTGACATGAGAACTCCAAAATTAATATATATGACATTTAACATTTTAGACAACCATAACTTTCGAATATGGAAGTTTCATTAGAAGTCGTTATATTCTCTGCGAAGAAAAAAAAAGTCTTGGAAACTGAATTTATCAATTTTAGGTAATTTGTAAGGAAATTTTTGGCCTTTAGCTTCATCCTCTGTAGTTTGAAATATCAATTCTTGATACAAAGTTTAAGAAGATTCACAACCAGTTCAAATTTCAATTATACCCTCCAATCTATCACCTATTCTAATATGAGGTTCAAACTATGTAGCCATCACTTTCAGTTTTTTACTCATTGAACTTTAGAAGGTAATTTTGGAAGCTAAAACCGGACATATTTTATTCATGAGACCCTTGGTATCCAGAAATAAGCAGTGTGACAGACAATATGAGAGATAGAGTTTGTATTTTGTGGTGTTAATTCTCATTCCGTGCATGTTATTATAATCATTTACATATAGATCCTCATGTCCTTATAAACAATGTGCATTTTCTACTATAAATGGTCTTGGGTGGCAAATTAGTAATTTGAAGAGGTTCAGTAATAATGTTCACCTCTAGTCATTGTTAGTTATTTAACAAATTAAATATACTTCTTTATTGCTTTTCCCCTTTCCTTCCATGTCTCCAAATTAGCTAATTACATTGGCGATCCACATCTAACCTCAATTAAGGATACTCTGAGTTGATACTATCTCCTGTCGTATCTTTTATTCAACAAAAAGTATATCTTTTAAAAAATCACCGTAATCAACTCACCCCCAAGGAATGATGCCGACACAGCCAATCCATACAACTGAAAGTAGGCACTTGGCGGGGCGTAAAGCTCTTCACAAGCACTGCCAATGTAATATTCTTTCTCACCACATGCAGGCACATAACCCACAATGAACTTACCTACAAAATTACAAAAAAGAAGGAATTATCTAGTAATTTGAAGAAAAGAGTCAATTCTAGAAATCAAAGAAATAATGACAGAAGCCTCAATCAATGAATCTGGTCTAATAATGCTAAAAGGAAAATCCAATATTTCCTCAAAATATTTGGCATGCCTTATAACAGCTTTATGTAGTTATATATTTCAACGAACAAGTTTCAAAAAAAGGGAGTCTTGCACATAGTACAATATAAACTAGGAAGGTCATAATTGTGCCCGAACCAGTTTTTTGAAAATATATGGCCGTGTGCATGTGTGTTTTTTAGAGCCACGACATGTGGTTCTGCAATAACATAATACAACTTTTAATATTGTAAATAAAATAACTTTTACATGAAATTATTTCATGTAAAATCAATGAACCAATGAAAATAAAATGAAATTATTTCACCTAAAACTAGTGACAATTAGAAAACAGTAACCTTTAGAAGCAATGATTTGCCTAGCAAATATAATATCGAATACATGAGATTTAAGCATAGTAATAAATAATTCGGTCATGATATTTAGTCATATTCTTCAACATCAAGAGGTCATTACTTTATAAAGACCGTTTGTGTTATGTTACCTAAGTTCGAAGCCCTCAAAAGGTCAGCACCCCAAATCTTTTGTTCTTTTTTCTTTTAGGGCATGATTCAAGAACTCTAATAGACAAATATTTGAACATGCGCCCTAAAAATTTTAAACAGTACCTGACTTCTTAAAATCCAATATGTGCCTTCGAATTTCTTCAACTTTCCCCCACCCACAACTCAATGGTTCAATGTGGAGATAGATACCCAAAATACGAGAATCATAAGCTGCTTTTATGAAATTCTCACAAATTTGAGGTAAAGATAATCCAGAGGAGAAACGGCTCTTCAGCTGATCAGATATCTGAACATGAAAACAGTTTATGAATTTTTTTTCAAATTGATCACCTAATTATTAAGCCAATTTCTAAAACATGACAGAGGAATGTAGTAAATCAATAACTGCCACTTGGTTGTTATAAGAGTAAATGGCACATTAGCTCCTTCCACCAACTAGATTCCGCTAATGGACCACCACCACCACCCCTATAGCCAAGTTACACCCAATCCCACCCCAAGACCATCAGATCTTTCCACTGAGTCACTTAATGACAAAACAGCACTCATACTTAAAGAAGCATATATATCAACCTCTCACTTTGACAAACAACACAGTATATACCTGATCAACATTGCAACTTGGAGGAAAAGATTGTGAAGTGGGGTATTGAACTACAGAACTAACAAAAGTATTCTAATTTTTACTAGTCGTTTCATCAACATAAATTTGTCTTGAGATAACTTTGGCCAAAATCTCATACACACTAGTCAAACTAATGACCTGAAAATCCTTAATCTTCTTGCACGGTGCCTTTCAGAAACAAAAGCAGTAATACTTTTCCTAACCACATAAAACTCCTTAGGATCTTCCTATGGCCACAATCAAACAATGTCGCATACACCACCCTACCAGCACTGACTGCACCCACTAAAACAACCACAATCACAACTTCTCCTATAAAAGAAATAATAACTCTGCCCCTTCAATGACTTCTGTTATGGAAACACCTAAATTTTCAGCCTTCGCATCAATTGCAGAATAAGATTTTCACTTGAGTCAGAGAGAACCAATTTTACTAAGATTATGAGAATCGAATAAACATTCGAACAAAATTTCAGAAGATTTGTTTAATAATCCTAGCAATGAAAATTTGGGAAAAACAAAAGTTGTTAACCTCTCCGCGTATTTTCATGGTAAGAACACTGCTCTTCTTCACTCGCTCCCATGGAAATGCAAAAAGCATCTTAAGCTTCACTGTAAAACTCTCCCACAGGTCATACTCCCTGAACACAAACTCCCCACTCGGATACTTCTCATCATTATAGACCTCAACGCTTTCATCATCATTACTATCCCCCAATTGGGTTCCCAGTTCAATTTTGTCATCTTTATCCACTACGGCTTCATTCTTATCCACGTCGAATGCCCGGGTCGAAAATCTTCGAAATTTGATGACAGTTTTTAGCAGAAACTGATGCTTCGGGTGGGGAGAAAAGCGTGAAATGGGTTGTCGAATCGAGAAAGGTCTGGAGATAATCGAACTCCAGGAGTCGAGTTGGATTGTGGCGGAGCGAGGGGTGCTGAAAAGCATAGACATCCTCTGGACAGAGAGGAAGCGTGCGCCAGAGAGAACAGAGAGGTGGCAGTTTGTGATTCAGTTGTTCATGGCTGACTGATAAGTGGCCATAGTTAGGAATTTTCGACAATCACGTTAAGAATTATTTGATTAATGCTATTTGCGGTTGGTTAAGATATAATTTTTTATTGTCTCGTCCATCAAATTATTAACAGTTAAATATATGCCTCATAAGAAGCGACTGTAAATAACATCACTCAAATTTTTTGACTTTTTGAATGATAAAATGTCACATGACATAGTGAAAGGTTTAAAAAAGAGTCATTTTTTGTCACAACTTAATCTATCTTTCAAGATGTCAAAAATACCTGACAAAACAGCATTATTCAATTTTCTAACTCATAGTAACTTAGGCAATGCTTGGTGGACATCTTCATATACACCTTTGTTGATAGACACAAGACATTCTGTCATTGAACAATTACAATAATAAGTTATTTGTGCAGTCAATGAGATTTTGCCAACACACTATCGGTCAACAAAGATATTAAAAAATGATGTACAAATGACAAAATCCTAGTAACTTACAAATTTGTTTATCATATCAAAATTTCATTAATCAAATAAAAAAAGTTTGTACTATATGAACATAATGATTTATATATACATGATGTGGTGAAATATGATTGAATCAGAATTTCTTCAACAAAAAAATAAAATAAAACAACTTCTCGAATATTTTTTGATACATTATTTGTATGTAAACCACTATATAACTGTTAATGTACAAATAGCATTATTCTATGTCGTAATATATTACCTAAACTAGCATTATCATAATCGATTTATTTTTAGTTTTTGTTACATAATTAATTTATTTGACGCGTATAATTAAAATATATTAAGTGTAACTACCTTATTGAGTATAACTCGCGTCTTACATATCGACCGATAATGAAATTTTCATAATTCATTTTATTAAGCAAGGTTCTCATTGATTTAGCTTGCACGTAAAAATATTTTTTCTTTCGTTAAATCGTGAAATTGTATGACTCTCTACTGCGAGGAAGTTTAGTTCAAGAGTTTTGTAACTTCTTTGATATGCTGTATATAGCCGCAAAACCCTAGTCTACCACATAAGAAAAGCTTAGTACCTCATTTAGAGCAGAAATAAGAATTCATAAATTTCATCACGTATAGTGATGCAGTGCAGAACGTGGCAACAGCTTCCTTGGAGAAACGGGGCAACAAGGAGCTCAAGACAGAAACTTTAACCGGTTGGGAAATACTTATAAACAATTTAAATTATAAATAAATAAAAATGAGTGCTACATAAGTGGATAAAACTTTTAGATATCATGGAATGTGTGGATAAAAAATGATTTTTAGCGTTTATAATAAAATAACTTATATAGAGCGTGTGTGGTAGAGATTAAAATCAAATTAAAATTGAAAATATAGCCGTTATTATTGACTTTTATTAGACGGGTGGGGCCCAATAACGGCCATATTTTCAATTTTAATTGGATTTTAAGCCGTACCAAACAGGGCCATAATCATACCGATAGAGGCTGCCATCAGAGTGCGCGAGTTGAGCAATCGCACAATACCTCATCATTGTAGGGGCACCAAAAAATAATTTGTTATTTGTGTATATATGTATAATTACTTATTTAAAGTATTTATTAAATTTAAAATTTAAAATCTAAATTATTATGTTAAGTTAAAGGGCACAATGTTTATGAAAAAAGAGTTAAAAGATAGACAAATGATGATTTTTATTTAACATAGTTAGAGCCTGTTTGTTTGTGCTACTAATCAGATTAAAATTGAAAATATGGCCGTTGTTGGGTCCCACTCATCTAATAAAAGTCAACAATAACGGCTAGTTTTTCAATTTTAATCCGATTTTAATCTCTACCAAACACCCTCTTATATTTCTTATTTCTAATTACATATTATACTAAAACATTTTTATTAAATTAAGGGAAATGATTCAGATGGTCTAGGCTCCTTTATAGTTAATTTCAATGTGTTGTGCTTAATTATTTTATTTAAGGATTATTTCTTTATTATTTGTAGGCAAATTGGTATGATATGCAATTACATAAGATACTAAAGTTAAGAATAATATAATTGACTAGCTATAATTTTCTTAAATAGTATCTTGCTTTAAATAATGTCAAGGAAAATGGAAAAGAGAAAAAAAATATAAGTCATAAGAAGAAACATTTTGATGAAAATGTAGAGGACGCACAGTCAGTTGAAATTTTTTTCATAACCAATTATTTCCTTTATATATTAGATCAAGCAATTTGATCACTTGAATGAAGTTTCGATCAATTCAATTCATATGAAAAAAAAAATTGGGTTTCTATTTTCTTTTGACAAGTTAAACGCATTGGACGATGCTGATTTAAAAGCATGTTGTGATCATCTTAACATTGTTCTAAAATATATAAATGTTTGCTATCTTGATGAAAAATATTTGTTTCAAGAGTTACAAATTCTGCAAAATCTTTAAAAAAAGAAACAAAAACAACTTTTGATATATTGACTTATTTGAAAAGATTGGATCGCTTTTCGACTACGTTTATTACTTATAGAGTATAGCTGACAATTAATGTTACTGTTGCATCTATCGAAAGAAATTTTTCAAAATTAAAGTTATTAAAATCTTATTTACAATCAACCATATTATAAGAACGATTGAATGACCTAGTTTTGATATCTATTTAACAAGGTTTGCTAGAAATGAAAGTTTAATTAGTGAATTTGCTTCTATAAATGTGAAAAGAAATATTTTTACATAATTTGTTACATTTCAAAATTTACATGTGGTATTTGATGTTTCTGATTTCAAGGTTTTATCATATGGAATTGCATGAAGAGTTTAAGGGGTTAGATGGTTCTTTGTTGATGATATGAATTTTGATGAAATTTAAGGTGCTTTTGAATTTTATTTATACTTTTCTTATTCACGATATTTAAAAAAATAAACAGTATTTAAATATCATAATTTTGCGATGATATAATATTATTTAAATATTTATATATATATATATTTTTAATTTCATGAAAGGGGAACCATTTTAAAATGTAAGGTGCTTTTGAATTTTATTTATACTTTTCTTATTCACGATATTTAAAAAAATAAACAGTATTTAAATATCATAATTTTGCGATGATCTAATATTATTGAAATATAAATTTTTTCATAATATATATATTTTTAATTTCATTATAGGGGTACCATTTTAAAACGTCATACAGGACATTCAGAATTTCGGGATCGACCCTGCATAGACAACCAAAGAAACTCTTATATGTAGGTTATTTATGTTGTCTATATGGAATTATCCCTTAAGATTCAGGATATATAATTGTGCAAAATTTTATGCATAAAATCATCATCTATATGTACTTTCCTTTCCAATGCATGGGATCAAGACATTCTTAGAGGGTTTATAATAAAATTAATGAAGGCGTGAATAAACATCATTTGAATAAAACATAATCTATGAAGGGAAAAATAAATTTTACAGAGTTCTAAAAAGTATATAGTTTAAAAATTAATACCCTGAACTAGATTTTTTTATTGAAACTCATTTTTTACCTCTTTCTCAATTTTATTTCAACAACAGTTCGACATTACACTACGTACCGTGTGATATTTACATATAACAAGATTGTTTTAACAATGGATCCGGTCATTCGCACAATATATATACTGTGCGTGTATATGGGATATCAATTCTGTTAGCAAAAACTCCGACCAAAGGAATTACATGCTTTAATATAATGTTTTGTGAATTTCTACTTAAGGCCATGTTCATTGTATCCGACAATATCAACTACAACACAAAATCCCTACCAATAAAATTCTATATATGATATGATTTCAAGTATAGGAAAAAGCTAACCTTAGAATGATTTGTTTAATAATTTTAATAGTACATATAGAGTATGTTAGGATTTTTTACTTAGCATTGTTCAATTAAAATAAGAATTGGAATTTTATCGTTTGTTTTCTAATAAATAGAATGGTTTTTTTTTTTTTTTTTTTTTTTTTTGGGACAATCTATAGAATTGCAGAGCTGCTTTAGGATCTACTTGGTGAAATATAAGTGTCTATTTGATTCAAAGATAGTGGGTGGAAAGAAAACGAAATGCAGAGAATTGAATTGTCAATTAATTGTATTTGATTGATATAATTTTTCACTGGGAAAATGTTGAAATTTTCTATCAAATTAAAGGGATAAAATTTCTTACAATTGGGAATATAATTTGTTTGTACTTTGTATTGCCCAAAAAAAAAAATTGGAAAATTTTTGGTGTTAGAAAAGGGGCAAAAGTAGAAAACCAATTTCTGGGGGGAAAAAGTGTCATCAAACATGACAAAAGTGGAAAATAGAATATTTTCCATGAAAAAAAAAGGTCTATCAAACATGCCATAATTAATTTTCACGTAGTAAATGACTACATTTATATGAGAAGAGTGTTGTTAATCATTTTATAATTTAAGAAGGTTTGGGCTACAAGAATCTTTCATTTGGGCTGCAAGTCATATAGAACAACATCTTTCAATGCAAACTCGAGCAAAAGAAACGGTACAAGGATAGAACTACAAAAGCCAAAAATCAGGAAGCAAAGTGTAGGCAAACGGGCCCAATGAATACTCTTTTTATTTGCTGTATGACACCATAAAAATATTGCATCCAACAAGGATTCTGAAGGGAAAGTTGATATCCTTTATTGCAGTAAACAAAATGACAACACATATTTATCTGAAAATTAATACCGGAATATGGAATGATGATTAGATCGAGGCGACAGTTGAACTCATTGTTCTTAAAACGAATTATTTGCTCCATACAGGTGCTACGGTGGATTAACAATCGTTTTTCAAGATACTTAACAATCCCTTCTTGTAAGGACAACATTTCAAAACACAAGGAACGACAAACCGAACTATGATTTTGTACTCTATTTAAATGGAAGAAAGGACAATATGATGCAGAATTTTTGCTTGGATTTATGAAGTTTATGTATGCAATGACTACTTGGTAATGAAGTGAATGAAACCAACATGTAGGAGACCAATTTATAGAGGTTGAATGATTGCAGTCAGAAAGACACAACACAAAAATCAACTTGTTCCCAAACAGTCATATCTGTTTTGAAACTGCTCGATGATCGCCAACATGACCGCTTGAGCGTTTTTTCAATTTACTGCTCACTTTGCCCGAGACGATCGCTCGCCTCATTCACTAATTTCTCATTCATTCAAAAAATATTTTTGACATCCAAATATAACGAACTCATGTGCTCGAGTTCAATTCACCATTTTATGATTTAATGAAAATCTTATGAAATGAAATATATAAATTTACTTAAAATAAGAATAGAAAATTTCATTTATAAGTAAAAAAGAAATGTATAACTTAAATCAATTATAAGTAAAATAAATGCACTTACGAGTAAAAAAAAGTCATTTTAAGTAAAAGACTTGCGTGTAAGTAAAAAATTACCTATGAATACAAATTGTCAAATTCACTTATAAATCATAAAACTATTTATAAAATAAATTAATCATGAGTTAATCGTAACTAACAAGTAAAAAAAATACTTATAGTAACAATACACCAATTACAGAATTTACTTATAAATAAAAATTACTCACAACTAAAAGATTCACTTATAAGTAAGAATATCATTTATAAAAGAAGTGTTGTAATAAATTTTTTTATTTTCATATCATCGAGCACATTAATTTTATAAGGTAGACTAAATAAATATTGGCACTCCGGTTTAGTTTAATCTGGATATTAATTGCACAAATGCTGTATAAAAAGTAAGATAGGATTAAATGGGTCACTTGGAAGAACACGTGTGTGAATTGGGAACTTCCCTAAGTTACTCAAACAGTCTCTATTTTTCCCTACCATAAAATTTTAAACAATTATAATCAGATCATTTTCAAAAAAACTCTTTATTTATAAACTGCACTTTATGTGTTATAGAAAAACAAATATATGATCTCTTATCCACAACGGACACGATAAAAACTTCATACGGGTGACGTGACAAGAAAATTGTACTCATCATTATCTGCAACAACCATACATTCAAATAAGCATGCTTACGATTCTCTCTACCACATTAGCAGTACAAAGTTTTATCATGTCCAATGGGACATAAGATCAATTCTAACAGAAAACATCTTTAAATTTAGAGAATAAAAAAATTTACATACTCCAACAAGCTTAGCTCATCATTTAAAAAAATAAAAAAAACATTTATTGATTTTTCTTCGTGTTTTATTTAATATAATTTTTTACATGTCAATTGATCAATAAATTTAAATGTGGTTTGAATAATTTAAGAAATAAAATATTAAAATATTTGATTTATTAAATACAATCACTTTACATTAAGAATAGATAATGAATTTGACACTCTAAATTTGGAGAGCTAAACACTAGCAGACCAAGGGGGTCCTGGGGTTACGTGACCCCCCTAACTTTTGACATTTTTTTTTATAATTTCTTGTTTGTTATCGATTGAAATTTAAACTTTAATTTTAACCAAATTTAGTAATTAATTTTAATAAAATATTTTATGAAATTCATAACTTTTCAACTTTTATCAAAATTTACTAAAAATCTGATTTTAATCCCTACTAAAGAGAAGCGAATGAGGTGGCCATTTTATGATTCTTTGAAATCAATTGGTCAGATCTTGGGTTTGCTTCCTAATGGTCATCAGTTCGAGTCCTCTCAGGACCATTGAGGTGAATACTCGACCGTAAATTTCAGAGCCCCGTGAGATTAGTCAAGGCGAGCGCAAGTTGGCCCGGACATTCATGATTATCAAAAAAAAAATGTCCACAACGATTTTAGCTTCTTATAGCGTGCATTATAGGCCGCAATTTTTTTCATAACGTACATGTGAATGCCGTATAAACTCAAGTTAATTTTTAAAAAAATATTTAGTTATTTTATTACAGCACACCTATCTAAATAAAGAATGGAATTATTTATACTGATACATACATAATCATGTTTTTTTCATAATTTCAATAAATAAAAATCAATCGTTTCAATACGCCAAAATATAGATTTAATTTAAATTATGACTAAAATCACAAGTATGCTAGTAAAAAATTTAAAAACCATATATCAAAAGTATAATCTACCATTCCAAATAATTGCTTAAAATATTACAAAATAATCGATATCTGATTCTTTGATTAACAATGAAAAAGACAGCAATGAAAGCTGTGAGCTCTGTAGTTCCTTATATATTCTACAAAAGAAATGAATTTGACAACATTTGCAAATTTAGTAAATATAAAAACCAAGCATATAGTGGAGAACTCTTCTATAGCAGTTTAAAATTAGTGGATCAATTCGTGATAAATGCTTAGTCGCTGTTATGGTACGATGCTCTTCAACAAGTTCCAAATCCAACTCGAGCTTCTGTTGGTATCAAAGTTTCTTCCTACGTTCCCTGCGACGATTGAGGATGACAAATTAGAGATTGTGGTCCCATGGTGGATAATTGTGGTGTATAACAGTTTTATGAACCAAGGGAAAAGTATTCCATAAAGTCATAAAGTCAATAATAAACTACCAAATAAATTCATAATACAATTATATCAGTTCGAACTAAAACAAAATAGCATTTGAAGCTAGATGGTAACATAAGGCATCTTGTCATTTTCTTGCTTTTCTCGACACTAGCAATGGTTTACAAAAGAAGGGTTTAAGCACTGCTTGGGGAGGGTTTTTCCTTATTAATTAACATAACAAGGAAGTTATGTACTCGATCTGACTAAAAAAAGGCTTGAGCTTGAACTTGGGTATTGGAATCAGCTGGGTGGATTCTGGAGTTGGGATTTGTGGTGGAGATGGATGATGGTGATGGTGGGGTACAGATGTTATCGTAGATGGTGATGGTGGCGGGTCCATTTTAGAAAATATATATTTGGTCGTGCAAAGCAAGCGGAAGGGTGATTGTGGTGGGTTCAAATAGAGAAAAGACTCAAATATTTTCAATTCGGTTTTCGGGTTGAGATTAAACCCAACCCGACTTGTGCCCGCTCCTACTTGCACTCAATAGACAACACGTAAACCATAAATGATAACCATGATTACTCACTGATCTATCTAAATATTCATTTCACAAAAATCCATACAAGCAAATGGATTGTGCTTCCCAAATTGATGAATACAAAATAATAATTTCATGAAATTTTGGCTTTGTCCGTTTTTGGCGAATTGATAGTCCAATTCGATTGAAAAGGGGTCAATGATCACAACCCAGGGCCAGAAATTTTGGGCAAATTTCGTCATTTAGGCCATCAATTAATCGTTTTTGCCGTTTATGGTAATATTTGATTTAATAATATCTCATTCAATAAGACTCGGATTGCGATTCCGTTTATTGGGGGACGACCCTGGTGATTAGGAGAATCAAGATCCATCATAATCTCAAATTTTTCCATTTATGGAAAAATAATATTTTTCCATTATTATGTAATTTCTTTCCGAATTTTCTTAAGTTTTCGCTATTTAAATATTGTAAGTCCTTTGAGGCAAATTAGTATTGAATGAAATGAAATTTTATTGAATTTCTCTTGATTGAGATTCTTTTTGTGAGACTGTTATCTTTCTTATAAGCTTCCCCTACATCACAAATTATTATTAATAAAAGCTCTCTCTTTGGTATCGATCAATTATTTTTTATTTAAGATTTGATACTATTGTCCACCCGAACAAATACAAAATAAAAATATATAAAAATGTGGCTTTTGCACCAAATGTGATTGACGAACAGCAGTCCCAGCACGCCAATGCTATTTTATAAATCTCCACCAAACACAGGCATTCTATATTATTCTTTATATAATTCATAGAATACAAATTTGCCTCTGGCAAGCTATGGTGTCAACTCCTGGTAAAGACATTAAGCACGTGAAAGTCTGGAAGCTGACAAGATTGAACATAAATATATGAATCAATGAATGTTTGCGGGACCCATAGTAATAAAAAATTACCAAAAACCCCTCACTCACCCCCTCCTCCCTATTGTGAGGTATCAGTGGGAGTTCTGTCATTCCGTGAACCCCACCTTGTATCCCAAGCACAACTCTATATATATGAATAGGGTTTATATTTTTGAAAACAAAAAGTTGAGAAACTGTAATTTTGTTGAACATTCTAATGTTACTATTATTTTTGTTTGTTGAATTCTTAAAGCATATGAATTGTAATTTTCCATTTTCCCAAGTGAAAATTAACAAGTTTTAATTCTAAACATCTTTCTCCTTTAAAAGTTTAGACTATAGAAAGTAAATTCTGGTTGGCAATACCAGTCATAGTTAACCAGCAACGTCAATTTTCAACTATCCACTGTTGAATGCTGCCAAAGAATATCAAAGAAAATCATCTGGTGAAAATGACATAGCTAGCTATTCAAATGAGGTGTACTTGTTAATTAATTTCTCATCCCGATAATGATAAAAAAATGTATGCTTTTCTTTGTCGCTTTTGAAAAAATCTTCATTTCAGTCTACTTTCAGTGCTATCAGTAAACAATTGCAGCATTTATCGTATACAATTTATCAGTCACATGATAATTTATAGTCAGTCACGAATCAAATACATTTAATTACATCTTAAAATTAAGACAAAGATTAAGTCCTAAAATCATGCAAAATATTATGTTCGATCGATCGAAGAGCTAAAATCACAAACTTTTGGAGATACGTGTCAAGTGTTTTTTGACTTTAATACTTTCGAATCTAAAAATTTAAACACCCGTGCTAAATGTACATTATGGTTGATAACTTCATTTACATTTTTCCACATGACATCATCTTATCATTTGATTTTTCCAACAATCTTTCAAGAGTAAAGCCACTTTATTTGAAAATGTTTGATACCTCGAGTGACCGACCCTCATATTGCGCGTGGGTCCCACCTATATCATCATCTATATTCGTGTAGCATTACTCATCTTTCAAATCATTGTCGAGATTGTGTCACATAGGGATATGTCAACCATGTGGTAAGGCAAGATGTAACATATTTGAAGTTTAAACTCTTAAACAGATGACACAAACTTATTTATATTAATTTCTTCTTAAAATGACATTTTACTTGTAGGTCAGATTTATTTTTTTTAATCAAATATTAACATGTAATATTTTATGATTGCATGGCATAACTTGAACCCCTTTCATCTTTACTAGCTTTAATACCATTTATTAATCCTCCCTTCTTATGATGATAAGTAATTATTTCTTTATATTTAACCTTCTCTAGGTTCCAGATCAAATTAATACCAGAAACAGTAACTCAATTTAAGTGTACAACATAAGAAAGGGAAGAGTAAATTGGCTAGTTTGACTAAGGTTCAGTCAATTGGCCTATGTCCTTGTTGAGGTCCACATTGAGAAAAGCTCATGGCACTAGCACCAAGATTACATCACGGCTCCACCTGGAATACCACAAGATTTCGAACAAAAACAGAAAAGTGACCTCTCCGAACCCTCAACCGAGGTATATACATACACATACAGGAGATACTCCGATTCTAAGAAGATCCACTCAAGAAATGATTGGAGAAGAGCAGAAGAGACAGAGAGAAATAATATAATGAAATCTTTGTAGCAAGAACTGTTCAATTCCTTGAGAAAGTAAACCAAGAGGCGCCCTATTAATGAAGTCACGTTTCCAAGATTTAGAATAAACATTTTATATATGTCAGTAGCATAATGAACGAACACCTTCAATAGAGGCCAAAGACCAATTACAAACATCAATTTTTTCATATAACGACCATCGAGCTTGTGGATTTACTTTTTCATCATAGTCCGACACCTACAATTTTCCTAAATATTGACAAAAAGGCTGAACTCAACTACTCAAGATTCTTGTCTAGTTTGGCATTTGACTAAACATGCTCGGAAAGGAAATTACACTGCTAAGAGTTACTTGGTAAATGATGACCAGCTCGTATGCTCTCAACTCAAACAAACGTCCTCTAATTAGTTGGCTGCGCATTGAACGGTTTTTTTTTTTAAAAAAAAGTACACACTTTTTCGCTCAATACTTTTTGAATTCTCACAAAATGTCAAAAAAGATGTACACCGAGAAATGCACACTTAGCATAATTCTATATATTTGGACAATGCTACTTGTACATCATGCTTGACATCATCATTGTTGGCAAAAAATTAATTGATGAAAAAACTGTTTTTTTTTTTTTAAAAAAAACGTCCAATAGTGTGTTGTCACATAACACAACATAAAAAATAATGTATGCACACGTAGATTGATTGTATATATTTTTGTTTTTTTTAACAAAATAAAAAGTAAATAAATAAATTTTAGTCAAGAAAAACAGCTACATTTGTAGACTAAAATTTTATAAAAATGTTTTCTGCTATCGTCAGTCTATTAATAGTCAAGAATGAGCAACGCCTGCCTTTTAATAGAATATCATAGTCGCCTGTTTGTCCCATGCATTTCTATTATAAAAGCAGGTAGCTCTTTAGCGTTTGATCACCACCATCAATTTCAGCTAAAGTTCACAGTTTCAACTATCAATACAAGTCCCTGTCCTCCTCCTCCTCCTCATCTTCTTCTCCACATTGTTCTTCGAAAATCAAAATGGCATCGGCTCTTGTTGAAAATGGTACCAATGGCCAAAAGAAGATTGTTCGTCCAGTCGCAAACTTCTCTCCCAGCTTGTGGGGCGAACAGTTTATCAATTTTTCTTTTGATACTGAGGTATCATCAATCTTTCATTTTTCAAGGATTCTACCTTTTTTGGGCAGAACTCCAAATTTCTTGGATTTAGCCCCTGTTTGGTACTCATTAAATTTTTCATTCTCATTCTTCTACTCATTTTCAACCACACGTTCTTTAATAAAATAATATTTTTCATCACATCAATAACTTTTCCTTCTTTTTCAACCACATATTCTCTATCATATCAATAAAAAAAATACATTCTTTTGAAAATAATGTGCACCAAACAGGAGTTTAATTCTTAAAAGTTTAAACTACCATTTTTTATGGGGTAAGGCCCTGTTTGAGCCACCTTATTATTTCGTTAAAATAAAAAATATNATGTGGCTCAAACACACCCTAGTAACATGTTTCAACATATAATGTTCTATAACATGTATATACAGAAGATTTTTTAAATTACAACAGTTAAAATGAAGGAAATATTGAACAAAGTATATATTAACGATCCTCTTATTATATGTTTGTCTTTTGAAACTATACAGTTAGCAGAAAAATATGCCGAGGAGATTGAAGGGTTGAAGATTCAAGTGAGAGGCATGCTGAAAAGCAAGGGAAAATATATGGTGGATACGATGAATTTGATCAACACACTTGAGCGATTGGGTATCTCATATCACTTTGAAGATGAGATTGAAGAACTAATAGAACATTTCTTTAATCTCAACTCAGACTATGCAGATGAGGCCTATGATTTGTATACTGTTGCACTACATTTTCGTTTATTCAGACAACATGGCTATCGTATATCTTGTGGTATCTTTGAGAAATTCATAGATGAGAATGGAAAATTTAAAGAGACCATTAAGAGTGATGCAAGAGGCTTGCTGAGCTTGTACGAAGCAGCATATTTAAGGGTGCACGGTGAAGATATATTAGAAGATGCCTTTGAATATACAACAGCTAACCTGAAATCCATGGCACCACATCTAAGATGTGGACTTGGAAAACAAGTAACTCATGCCCTTGTGCAATCCATCCATTTTGGAAACCCGAGAATTGAGGCACGTAATTTTATCTCCATCTACGAACAAGATGAGTCAAAGGANTGAAATCCATGGCACCACATCTAAGATGTGGACTTGGAAAACAAGTAACTCATGCCCTTGTGCAATCCATCCATTTTGGAAACCCGAGAATTGAGGCACGTAATTTTATCTCCATCTACGAACAAGATGAGTCAAAGGATGAATTGCTGCTTAGGTTTGCCAAATTGGACTATAATTCATTGCAAATGCTACATAAGCAAGAGCTCTACGAAGTCTCAAGGTAAGATTATTATTTAAATGCACATGGATACCTCTCTCTCTCTCTCTCTCTACTAAAAAAAGGGTAATATTGTCTTATTAAGAAAATCATATTTTGTAATTGTTTTAACACTTAGGGGCGTTTTTGTCTTTTCAACACCCTTAGATCATTTTGGAAATATTGATTTGTGAAAAAGTCAAAATGGAATTACCTCCCTTTGACTGAGTCATTTTGAAAGGTATCCCACAAATATAATGTTATCCATCATTTTTGAAATGTTCAGACTAATGAGAATTTTTTTGAAGTTCTCAGTGACGGATGAATTTATATTTTTTAAAGTTTGGTGACTAATGGGAAAATTTTTGAAATTCGGTGACCAATTAGGTAATTAACCAATCTTTATTTTTTTTAGAATTTTTCTTTTTTCATTTTTTTTTTTTTTGTACTCCTACCCCCCACATTCGTCAAACTTAGGAAAAAAAAAATAGCCTTTTATCTTGGGGTAACCGAGAAGGTTGTTAGACACCTCTCTCTCTCTCTCTCTCTCTCTCTCTCTCTCTCTCTCTCTCTCTCTCTCTCTCTCTCTCTCAGTGCGCGTGCTAATAAAATTCTTTGAATTTACAATGCAGGTGGTGGAAGGAGTTGGACCTTGTTTCTTTGCTTCCTTATGCTAGAGATAGAGTGGTGGAATGTTTTTTCTGGGCCATGGGTGTTTATCACGAACCTCAATATTCAGTTGCTAGAGTTATGCTCACAAAAACTATTGCAATGACTTCAATAATAGATGATACATATGATGCATACGGTATAGTTGACGAATTAGAAGTTTTTACGGAAGCCATTCAGAGGTACATATTTTATATTACTTTCCTTTAACCGTATCCACAATTGTAATACAAATAATTTCTTAAAGTAATCAATTGTTTATCTATGATCATAATCAACAAAGTTCTTGTTTTTTAGATGGGATATTAGTGAAATTGATCGGCTTCCAGAATATATCAAACCATTTTATAGTGCTCTTTTGAATCTTTATGAGCAATTTGATGAAGAATTATCCAAAGAAGGAAGATCTTATGCAGTCTATTATGCAAAAGAAGCAGTAAGTACTATTTTAAACCTATTTTTTTCATTGCTTATTATTATTTTTAATACTGAATTTGTCCTTTTTAACTTAAATAAATGTCTATTAATTTTATGCAGTTAAAAGAACTTGTGAGGACTTACTATGTGGAAGCCAAGTGGTTTATTGAAGGATACTTACCACCATTTTCTGAGTACATGAACAATGCCCTAATTACATGTACCTACTGTTATCATACAACTACATCATTGCTAGGGATGAATTCTGTCACCAAGGAGCAATTTGAATGGCTAAGCACTAAACCCAAAATGCTTGTCGCTAGCCTTATAGTATGTCGACTCATTGATGATATTGCTACATACGAGGTTTGAATATGCACTTAAAATTTGTTATACACCAATTCCACAAATAAGCAACTTTATTTCTCTTATCTGATTGCTTTTTCTAAATTTTTACTGAATAATTGAAGGTTGAGAAGGAAAGGGGCCAAATTGCTACAGGAATTGAATCATACATGAAAGAGAATGGTGTAACAAAAGAAGAGGCTATGGATAAATTTTTTGAAATGGCCACTAATGCATGGAAGGATATCAATGAGGAGTGTCTCAAGCCAACTTCTTCTTCTAGAGAAATTTTAATGCGAATTCTTAACCTCGAACGCATTATAGATGTCACTTATAAAGGCAATGAAGATGGATACACACAACCACAAAAAGTTCTCAAACCACACATCGTTGCTTTGTTTATTGATCCCATCAAGATCTAAATATTAATTGTAAGGGATGATTTGATATCAACAGATCTTAATTGTTATTTTCCTTTCATTTATATCTTCGTAGGGAAATTATAAAATGAAATCTGTTGAGTAATATATACAAAGTACTCAAGTGAGTATATTATGTTTACCATGCACGAATTCAGCATCAAAATATCTCAGGTTCGTTCAATAGAGTACTTAATATCCAGTAATAGGTAGAATAATCAACGACGACATTGTCAAATAATCTTGTTTAAGTTTTATAGATTACTTATTATATGGTATTATGTAGAAAACTCAACATTAACATCATTGCAAAATAATCCCGTTTGAGTTATATAGGGTGTGTTTGAGGCACATTATTTTGGAACAATCTATTCTGGAATAGTAGATTGATGGAAAATGTGTGGTTGGAAAAAAAAAATTATTGATGTAACGGAAAATATTATTTTATTGAAGAATGTGTGGTTGAAAGTGAGTAGACGAATGAAAATGAAAATTTTAATGTGTAGTAAACAGGAGCATAGAGTTAAAATTAATCTTAGGAATATTCTTTAATCTAATTTTTGTATTACTAATCCCTTATAAAAAAATCAATCTAATCATCACAATTAATTAATGGAAATATTGATGGTCATATGAATAGTAGCAGTCCAGCAGATGATTCCTGAGTTAATATATATTATATGGTATTTTTAGATTGATCATATATAATAACTATTGTACTATGGTTTTTGGATTGGGAGAAAGTGATGTGCTAGCAAAATATATAACATGAAGTAATTTCATGATGACGGATTTCTATATCACTTTATATAATGCACCTCTAATTTCTTTTTTTTATTTCTTTGACGTGTTAGGAAATATGAAATGAATATGATTGAAATAGCAACAAGTGAAAGTGTTATTTGACGCTATTTATAGAAAATCTAGGAAACACAAAAATATGAATATCAATTGATTCGACTAGACAATGTAGAAATATTTTCATATCTTTAGCCTATAGCATTCCAAGTCTCATAACAGCAATATTGTTGACATTATCCTAATATTTCCTCCGCAGACATCTGTATAAAGTCAGCATTAGACTTCTATATGGCTAAATTCAGCATTAGAAGCTCTAAAATTGGATATAAGATACATCAGAGGTACAACTTCTACATGGCTAAATATGGTGCAGCAAAACATGGCGATGATCATAAATTCACCATCGACCCAAGATTAACAGATTTAAACTTTGCAGGGTGCCTCCACAAGGAAATCACTTAGTGGATATGTTTTTGCAATACATGGAAAAAAGTTTGCCTGCGAAGGTGATCGATTTTTCAACCACTAAGGCATAATATGAGAGCCAGGATTCTCATGTAGTGGTGGCAAAATATATATGTATTTGTATATATTACAAAACTTCTATATAACACCAATTTTATTTATTATTATTGTTGTTGTTGTTATTACTTAGGCATGTAAAATGGATTAGTATTCTGTTTTTTTTTTCTTAAAGGCTGGTTAGCTTTCAGTTTCACAATCAAATTTGGAAAAATAGGGAACTGAGACACGACCAAACTCCTATAAGAAATTGCCGGTGAGAAATTTTCGTGAAGTGGATGAAAGCCGCAATGCATTGCCACTTTAGGATGGGGTAGGGATAGGGTGGGAATTATGAAATTGTTGGGCAATTAATATCATAACATAGTCACCAAATCATGCATTAACAGAGTTCAAACCAAGAAATCACAATTCTAATTTCCCTGTCTATATGATTCTAAACATAGCTTCAACATTGCATAAATAAATCATAGATAAAACATAGAAACCGAAAATGACAGAAAATAAAATCGGAAAAATGACAGGAACTTTCACTACAACAAAAATAGCTTTTTACGACATATGCTTACGGCATGCAAATGACGCATGCCGTAAAAAATGACTTTTTACGGTATACAAAAAATGTGTGCCATAAATG
>CAIGRO010009712.1:0-15386 GCA_903798355.1 Fraxinus baroniana
CAAATGAATTATTGATATGGATCACCGACATTTTAATATTATTATCTACTTTTTGGTATTTATATGTATTAAATTAATGTTATTTGACAGCTAGTTATTTATATTTTTTTGAATTGGGCTACGTTAATTTATAAAAGTTACGAATAAAATGACATTAGTTATATTTATGAAGTGTTGCTATAAATGTTAAAAAATTTAATTATGGTATGGAACCGAACGGAACCAAACCCAAACGATTCAATAATTATATTTGAAGCCGACAGTTCCATTTATTAAATACTCGAAAATTTTGGAACCGAACCGAACCAACCCACGACCATCCCTAATTATAGCTCTTGAATTTTTATTATAAGAAACCCGTAAAACATTACTAATGAATTTCATTTCATGGAGTGAATTTGCTGATATCGATAGACGCCAAACTAACTTCCATAATATTTAAATTGTTAGGAAGAAGTGAAAAAGGCTTGTGGAGATGCAAATATTCAACCGAAGGACAGTAAATATTTGAAGAAGTGAAGTATGACAATAATTTATTAGAGTAGATTTCTTAGAAGGATGTTGACTTGATGTTCAATCAAATGATCCCACAAAGAATAACAATTTCATTCGAAGAAATCTGTAGATTTCTTAGAAGGATGTTGACTTGATGTTCATTCAAATGATCCCACAAAGAATAACAATTTCATTCGAAGAAATTTGTAGATTTCTTAGAGGGATGTTGACTTGATGTTCATTCAAATGATCCCACAAGAATAACAGTTTCATTCGAAGAGATTTGTAGCAAGATTTTTAGGAACAAATCCAGTTCTACACTTATGAAAGTGTGTCGAATCAAGAAAAGACAGTAAACATCTATATTATGAACACTTTACTCTATCTCCACTTATGAAAGTTCAAACCCAACACAACACGCATTGAGATGGTCTTATTTTTCTCTACTTCATTTATCTTAAGAGGT
This sequence comes from Fraxinus baroniana, assembly GCA_903798355.1. Classification (NCBI taxonomy): domain Eukaryota; kingdom Viridiplantae; phylum Streptophyta; class Magnoliopsida; order Lamiales; family Oleaceae; genus Fraxinus; species Fraxinus baroniana. The sequence goes on from CAIGRO010009712.1 coordinate 962, forward strand.
TTTACACCCTTGAGCATCTGTCTCATTGGTGAGGTGTCTCGGCTACTATTATGTAAAATATAATAATCTTGCCCCTATTTGGGCTCCATTATTTCTAATAAAATAAAGGTATCGCATTGAGTACTTACAGCGTGAGTGGTCTTCAATTGACTTTCGTCTGTATCTTGTAAAATTCATTTTCAATCACACATTCTTTCATAAAATGATAGTACACATAAACACAAGACTATTCCATCTTTTAACAACACATTCTTCAAAAAATCATTATTCCAAAATATACTTTCTTCCAAAATCACATTAAAATGGAGCCCAAACAGGGGCTTTATCTTATCCCAAAAACTAGTTCACTAGGGCTTCTATATTGAAGTAAAAACTAAAATTTTCAGCAAGACAATACTTATCTCTACAGTATCTGAACCTATTTCTCAAAAAATCTCTTTTACTTCCTGTGGACATTCGTTGGATTCTTAAATATTCATTTTTTTGGTGGCCAGATTCTTTACATATCGGCAGGGCGCAGCCAAAAAGTTACATTAGGTTGGGCTGAAATTTAATTTTTTTTTAATGAACTTATACCATAAAAGATGCTCTAAACCACAAGGTAAAACAAAAATCGGACCCAAAATCGGGGCAAAATCCGGTCCAGCTAACTGATTTTGACAAAATCCCTCAAAACCAATTGAATCGGCCGGTTCAACCGTAAACCGGTGAACTAATCGCGATTTGGTGGTTTTCCCGATTTTTTTATTCTTTTTTTAGTTTAAAAAAAATTAACTTCATAAATGGACCTCATAAATTACAATTCAATGGCCCATAGAAAACTATTGGATGACATGCTCATTTTACTCTAAATAATCTAGTTCTTGTGCAACTAGTGAATATTTAGATCATAGTTTATAATTTCTTGTTTATCCAAACAAAATATATTTAGAAATTTCTGGATCAATGAAATTTTTTCAAGATTTTGTATGACGTTTTTTGCAGCACAAGTAATTCTATACAATGTTTATATCCATTTTATCTTGAGACACTACCATATGTCCATCGAGGACCAGTGACACTGCAAAACCATGAATAGGTTGGCAACTATAGTACAAATTGTTGATTTTAAAAAAAAAAAAAAAAAAAAATATCCTCTAGCCTTGCATGCATCCTTCCTTAAATCAGGCTAGTTGTTCAACGTCACAGAGTCCCCACAAGAATTCCTCCATTTTTGGAGCATTTTGAATGTATCAATCAATTGCAATATGAATTTGAATTTCCACATGTTCTGCTAATGGAGTTGATATCACCAGTTTTGTTTGTCCATGAAGACTTTCAGTTACAGATCCAAAAAGGAAAGTTTCATGTACTACTTATTGGGATTGTAATGGGATTATGTAATAATTTTGGTTATTAAGGCCTGTCTAGGAGCACTTTTTTAAATCAATTAAAATCAGTTTTTCGATCGTTAAAAGCAAACCAACAGCAATATTTGATTGCTACTCTCACAACTGGGGCCCAGAAGTTGACTGTAACGATCCAATTTTTACACTACAACGATTGAAATTGCAACTAGACAGGTTCTAAAACAGTTAAGTAATATAAAATAAATTAATATATATTAATCAGGGGTATATGATTTTCATATAGGTATGGATTTCTTATAGTAGGCTTACCCTGCTAGATTTCATTTATCCTTCATGAATCATGATCATTCTATTGCTAAGCTTCATCTAGGTGAATTTCCTTGAACACATTGAAAATTGGTCAAGTACTCAAGGTTCGAGCTTTAAAAGGCACATCAATTTGCATATACTGATATATAAAAATATCTCTATCAACTACCTTAAGCTCGAGGGACAGAGGAGGACGAGTGTTGAAAAAATAATCAAACCAGATTCTTGTTAGGATCGAGTTTCTTGAAAGTCATACATTCAATTAGCTATGTCAACGAGTCGAGCCGAAAAAAAAAAAAGCTCGAACCCAGCCCGGCAACAAATTGAGGCTTGGGCCGGCTCGGGCTCGAGCTGACACCCCAAAATGGGGCTCGGTCAGAGCCCGAGCCGTCGAATTTTTTTGTCATCCCTACTTCCAATCAGAGGTTAGTCCTCTACTTGCCTATAAATTTGCTCATTTTCAGTTAATAATAGGCTTCTTGTTGTGAATGTAACCTAGACGTAACTCCTGTTCCTTTTTTCCCTATCCCGACCTTGAAACAAGTAACATGATCCAACAGCACAGCACCATTATCACTGCTACAACATCACATCTCACCATCTTTCCAAAGGAATCCATTCTTTCGGTACTTTGACAGACTGACACTTTGTTTACCACACCATATATGTGAATGATACAACGTAACACAAAATTCGAAACAAGACCGAGTTCTTGGTACTAATTAAATTCAATCTTAGGTATGAGTATGAGTACATATTTAGGATTCATATTCTTCTTCTTCTTTCTAAATTCTGCGATACAGTGATATGACAAAAAAGGGATCCAAAATGTGGATGGAGATATTTCTTTTTTACGATTACGGTTTCCGTTCTCAACCTTTCTCTTCCCTCTTTCTATTTTTGCAACTTCCAATTTCCACTAATGATGACCTCCTCTGCCGTATTCCTTTTAAATTTGAAGGATCCAAGCCGGATCCCATACACGTGCCCTTTTCATTTCGGGGTACTTCTTTGGTGGTCGTTCACAGCATCACTAGAGGTGACGGCCAATGGGCGACACAGATTAGACATAATCTTTCTATAGATCATGATTTTATCTCCCATATTTATCGGGAGGGGAACCAAGTTGCTGGTTGACTTGTTTCTGTTGGATGGGATATGTGCAAATGTTAGGAGTATGGTCTCATTGATATTTCACGTGAAATTTGAGCTCTCATTCAAATAGATACATATGTTTTTCCTAGCATTAGAGAGCGTTAGGTTGATATTCACTTGCTTCTTTATATGGGAAATAGTACTTCTCTTTACTCCGATTCACATGTTGCATCTACTTGCTTTTGGAAAGTCTAGTTTATGCCCCCTTCCTTTTATACCTGTGGATTTTGTTTTTATATATATGATTGGGGCATCCAAATCTCATCAACATTTCCTGGTGGAGCCTGAAAGCTCACTAAAGATATGCTTATGTGTTTTACGGAAAAAAAGGTTCCTAACAGAGCTAGTTAAAGGTTTGACAACTGTTACTCGACAATTGCACTCTAGTTTAAATGTTTTGCTCCCTTGTTTAATTTTTTGATATCATATCTTGAAATTTAAAATGAACAATAAACCAGCATATTTAAAGGGAGGGGTATAAAACATTCAACTAATTGAAATTTTGAGAATTCGGAGATTATATGCCGTTAGTATAGACTGCTACACAAGGAGTTTAAATTCCGAACCCTCTCTATTTTCTCTCTCCTTGTATTTGGTATTTAGTAGGTTCCACAATGCAAGTACTTTCTGTTCTGAGTTCTTATTGACAACCTGCATCACTTCATTACTTTCATGGCTTGAACTTGATTAAATTGAAACTTATTTGCTAATAAGGAGTCAATTCTTAGTTCTATAGTTATATGTTATGAGCAACTCAATTTTATTGGAATACAACTAAAATTATCCTCGTCTCAATCATTTTGTTATATGTTTTTTTTTTCTGCATCATGGGGTTACACTTAAAAATAAAAGGCTTTTGTTGGTAAAATTAGTAAAATGGTCACTTCTACATGTTAAATATCAATAATATCCTTTTTTGTTGACAAAAATTGTTTTGCCATTTGGTAGTTGGACAACTTTGTGAGACAAATCTTGAAAGTTTTCAATAGAAGATTCATTTTCGCGAGATAATTGGTTGGTATGCGAAACAATTTCTGCTGTTTTAGAGACACTTCGACTAATCAAGACGGTTGAAACTATCTAGTGTGGACATTTTGACTAATCAAGACAATTTCAAGTGTTTATGTTAGACAATTGAAACTGTCTCGATTAGTTGAATTGTCTAGCATACCAACCAACCGTCTCACGAAAATGAATCTTCTCTTAAAAGTTTTTGAGATTAGCCTCAAAAGTTGTGAACTTATCAAGTGAGGTTAGGTTTTCAAGGAATCCAACAAACTCTATATAATATTTTTGGTGATTTCATTGAATATTTCACAACTTTCCATACACCTCCTTCAAAAACAAATGGAAAATGATGAAATAAAATGAGCCAAGCTAGGTAAAAAGGGAAGGAAAACTATTGAGGCATAATTGTTTATGGAAAACATCAAAATAAACATTATATATATAGAGTTTTGTTGGACCAGTGTAAAAAGTTTCACTCTTTATTTTTAAATGTTTTTCAAGATGCTCTTTATTAGAAAGAGCATATTTTCTAATATAGAGAACATCTTAGATGAATATTCAAAATAGAGTGTGGAACTTTTTATAAACATTCAACAAACTATCTTCCTTATTTTGGTTGTTCCAATAAGTAATTATGATTCAACATGTTTTCTCATCTTTTTCACTTGCTTCTCTCCAAATAAGTAAATAGAAAGTAGAGAAATAATTAATGATGCCATAATAGAGTGGGTATGGCCCTTTAAATTTGAAGAATTAAAATCCCTCTTTATATTAAATTTTAATAATAAAAGAGTTTGTTGGACTTTAAGTCCAAGGTGACTATAATAAAGATGACGAGACCAATAAATAGCCTATTGGAGATGCTCTAACATGTTAGGAAACATATGACATTTGATAATAAGAAATGATGTCACTAGGTTTTCCATGCACATGTATATTTTTTGTGCCTGCCTTCTAAAAGGCGCTCAAAGCAACTTCAACTATCTTTCTTGAGTGCATGTCTGGTGAGGGGATCACACTACCTCTTGCCTCTCCAGTTTTCCTTCCAGATTTTTCTTCAATCGGATGTTTCTCAATTTATCATAATTTTTTTTTTCTTTAAATATGACATAATGATCCTGAACACGTTTCCTTATTTAATTTGTGAACCTCTAGTATCTACCCTCTCTTAAAAGAGAGATCTTCGTGCTCACTGTTCATTCTTATTCCTACCTCACATATTACTGTTGCAGGTGGCGAAAAATGAGAAAAATAATACAATAAACCATGTTTGGAATCTATGACAGACTACCATTATAATTGTTGTTTTTACAGCGTGACATAATAATATATGGGAATTTCATTATTGACTCATCAACTTAATTTACCTACTTCCATAATCCATTTATGTTCCCACCTACCACCCCTTAATTTCAAACTGCACAAGTTCCAATGTCGTCTCTTTAGTACGGTGTGTGGATGAATTGTGTGTGGAAGAGAAAATGCTAGCACTGTAGCCAAACCAGTTAATATCCGTAGCTACTTTATTATTATGTGTGGGGAATAAAAAAAATGGTATCGCATCGTAATTCATCATCTCATTTATTCCACCTTCAATTTATTCACTTGGTTCCGGTCACTATTCACAAATATCTTCCCCATAAACTTGCTCACATCACTTCACACATCTTCTGGTTCGAACCCCCCCGCACTCAAACCAAACTGAGGAAGAAGAAAGGTAAATTACAAAACACACGACCTCTCTCCCTTCTATTGAACTTCATTTTCATTTCATTTCATTTGCAGAACTTGTCTTTTAAAATGTACTACTTATGGAGGGGGCATAACCTGACTTCTGAACACTTTTACGGGCACTATAAGCTTGCTAGCTAAAAAAAAAATCCTTTTTATAAGGTGAAGGAATTCCGAAGTAAATTAGGCCACAATTTTACTACTTATGGTTAAGTTTGTGCTGCCTACTAGTCATAAGAACTAAGAAGCTATTTCAGGATGACAGAGGATAGCGGCGGTTAAAAATGCACAACAATGACAATACGTAACAATATAATTTTTTCCTCTACATGCGATTTAAATAAGATTTTTCAATTTAACTCAACACACCAATATAGAGTATAAATATGTGAAACATCAACCACAAGAAGACACCAATTTTTAACGTGATAATAACTCCGAGTGAAGGGAAAAATCCATGGGATAAAATCACAATCCATTAGGACCAAAATAGATATTAGAATGCTCTATCTCAAGCTTTATGCTCAAATCTCGAGTTACCCCCATCAAGTACAGCATTCTTGGATCACCTCAACATTACATGCATTTTAGATGGAAGTCAAAAACAACAGTAACAAGGAGAGGTTAAGATATCATCAAATACATCAATTTTAATCATTTTAAGACCTGCTTTGGAGAATTCAAATGGTGAAAAACAAAGCAAGAGCTTGTATTTACAAGTAAACTAAACTACTACTATGCCCTTGCAGTGCAGTCTCCGTACCTAGCAGAATAACATGGAAAAATAGGATTGATGTTGATTTCGAAAGCGTTGAAAGAATGGTATTTGTTCTTCAGTAAGCCTGGTTTTCCATTATTAGGCTTCTCCCATGCTGTTCTTGGAGCCAGGTAGTGACAGAGCTACATGGTGTCATGCGTGGTTCATTGACCCCACATAATTTTGGAATTTTTGATTTTTTTAAAACTTTTCTCCAAAATTTAATTTTTTATACTTCCTCTTTTGAGCACTGTGCACGACTTTTCCCGCCCAAATTTGAAATCACTAATTAATTTTCATTCCTCCCCAATATCAAAGGTTGTCATATCCATCAAATTCAAAATCTAACATATGCTGGCAATGGCCACAAATACTTAGCCATCAGAGCACCTCTATTATCATTTCTCAAGTCTTAACTCACCGTTAGGGTTACATTATTTTGAAAAATATGTACAACTTTTTTACCTCACAATGGATGTCTGGCTCCGCCACTACTTGGAGGTATTTTTTTTGGGATCTATACCTTTCTTTTTATTTTTGTACTGTTCCATCTCTAGTAGGCAATGAAATATTTTGGTATCAAATTGTATTCTTGATGTAATCTCATAAGATTCAGGTAAATCTTGAGAAATAGACATTATAAGCAGATGATATTATGTTATAATATTTATTTTGGTTGTAGTCGATTTGCCCTGTGGATAACCCTTTGATGTGAAGTGTTTTATTGCTTTAAAGCCTGTTACCTTGTCGTTGAATTTTCAGTATTTATATTGTTTTGATTGACTTGTTGAGTTAATTTTAAAATTCACTTTAATCACACATTGAGGGGTGACCCTCAAGTTCATCCTGCAAACTTGGCTCACAAGAATTTCCTGGTTTTTTTAATTTATTTTGAGTTTTTTTATTAACTTGGGACTCTCAACATGACAAAGCTGTTTGGTCTCTTTCACCACAGAACAGAGCAAGTATTAGTATTATACAAAATTGGGAAGGAAATATAATAAATTGTATGGTTGCTTTGCCCAATTGTTTTGGAATGCAGATTAGGACAATTAACATCCAAAAGCTTTAGAGCGAGGTCATGGAATTATTGATTCTTTGCTATACTTCTCATATAGACTTTGCTTGAAAATTCTGAATTTTGCCCTTTCAAAATGTTTATGATTAGAAGGGTTTCTCTTTTATTTGCCTCTTTAATTTTCTGGATATGTGGCTTTCTCATGTAGGATCATACAGGAATATCAAATGTTGCATCACCTGATGCTCCTTTACTATCTGTATCCATTAGCAATAAAGAAAATGATTCTGGGCTGCTGACAGCTAGTGATGTCGTGGAACCTAGAATTCATGATTACTTAAGCAATCTTCGATTTTCTATATCTCCGACAGCCTTCTTTCAGGTGGGACCATCTTGTGTCTTTTATCATTCTGTCCTTCACCTTCTACCCTCCACCCCAACACCCCCTTACACGCATGTGCACACATAAAATAAACCAGAAAAAAATAGAAGAGGAAACTTAGAATAAGAAAGAGAACAAGGTCTGTCATAATGAAAGTTTTCATTTTGATATTGGCTGTCCATCTTATTTCCCAAACACTTCAGGTTAACACCCTTGCAGCTGAGAAATTGTACTCCCTCGCTGGGGACTGGGCAGGCCTGGGCCCTGACACGCTTCTTTTTGATGTTTGCTGTGGAACTGGAACAATTGGCCTGACCTTGGCTCATCTTGTTGGAATGGTAATGGTTTTAATCTATTTTTAATATATCTTTTATCCTCCTTTTTTCCTTTCACTGATTGGACAATTCTGGACATAGATGGGGCATATTACTGAGAAGCAAAGTAGGAAAAAAGAGAATTTTTTTTTTAAAAAAAAACACTATTCTGCTACCTCATTTCATGTGCCCCTGTTGTGCATTTCTTCTGAGGAGATCATCTGTTGTACAAAGATGTGAAGTAGATCTCTCTGCCATTTTTGACTAACCTCAATTAGTGCAAGTAAGTTATGGGATTAAATTTATTCAGGTTGTTGGCATCGAAATGAATGCTTCTGCAATTTCAGATGCTCAAAGAAATGCAGATATGAATGGCATTGTGAACTGCAGATTTGTCTGTGGAAAGGTCAGATTGGACTCTCTCTATTTCCATTCCTTGTTGATCCACAAATACAATAGTTAAAAGAAGCAAGATGCTTCAAATCTGTTTATAGTTGTTCTTTCCTTTCTCCTTTTCCTGGAAGTAGTATGTTGTCCCTTGAATAGTATATCATGTTGTTATAACTTTATTTTCTGTCTTTGCATGTCCATTGGTGCATTATCAGGCAGAGGATGTTATGGGTTCTCTATTGAAAGAGTACCTATCTTTACCTCAGAAACAAGACGAAATTTCTGATACATTTCAAGGGAGTGAAGATGAAATGAAATCTGCTGAAGAAATGATAGATTCTGAAGACGGTGTGCTTGGACCTGAAGGTACCTCTTGCCTAGAGCATGAAAATGGCAATAGTCCAAATGAAAGCCAAATTCAGAAGAATAGCACGTCACAAAATAGAAATACCATAATGCATCAATTTAAAAATGTCGTTGCTATAGTGGATCCTCCACGTGTTGGACTTCATCCCACTGTAAGTAAATTTATTTATATACTTGAAACCACTATTACAAGGAATGCCAAAAACAATGCGAATGTACAAGAAATATGATAAAATTATCATCTTTTGCTTCTCTCTGTTTGTGGCCCTTGACATTGCTTTGGATATTTGGAGAGAACTTTGCCATTCTTGGGAATGTTTTGTTCTCGTTGATACATCACAGGACAAATCCCAAATTAGGTTTCACGGTTTTGTTTTGGTGCAAACAGAAAGATTTAGGGATGTGCAATGTTGGTAGTGTCTTGGTGTATTGGACAGGGATTGTAGGGTTTTTCTGAGTCCAAATATGATCCCACTCATTCAGTAGTGACTCTGGTTCCCCTAGCACAATTTTGGGTTTGACAGAACGATACTCCCTCCGTCCCAAAAAGATAGTCCTGTATACTATTTTTGTCCGTCCCAAAAAGATAGTCATATTTCCATTTTAAACATGTATTAAATTTTTCATTTTCACATATACTCTTATTTAATACATCTTGGTATAATAGACACCAACTACCTAGATAAGGGATAAATGGTATAGATGGAAAAACATAGTAAAATTTAATACTCTAACTATACTAACTACCATTTCTTAATCTGTGTGAAAATAACCGTAGGATTATCTTTTTGGGATGGAGGAAGTAACATAATTGCTGTCAATTTTTTCTGTTCTTTTTTGGGTTTCTTCTTTCATGAACTTGCCCTCTAAAGCATCTCTCTTTCATCAATTTTCTGTTTTATTCAAAAAATAGCAAAACCAACCTTTTACTGTTTTGTCTGCTCTCTGCTCCAAGCCACTTCTCGTGATTAAATTTGGATTATTCTTTGAAATGCATAAATTGTTTTGAACTGACTATTTTTTCCGTTAATGCAGGTGATCAAGGTTCTAAGGACTCATTCTCGTTTGAAGAGGCTTGTGTAAGTTACTCTATAAGTGATTTATTCTCGTTGGTGTTAATTTGTTCTAGTATATAAATGAACTCCATATTCGTTTCTTCAGCTACATTTCCTGTAATCCTGAAAGTTTGGTGGCAAATGCTATTGAGCTCTGCACTCCATCAGCTGATAAAACTGAGAAAGGGAATAATAAAAACAACAGGGGATGGAGAAACATGAGTTCAGCAAGTCTGGCTCGACACAGAGCCAAGTCCATGCCCAACTCTGAGCCTTTTAAACCTGTGAAGGCAATGGCCGTTGATCTTTTTCCTCACACTTCACACTGTGAGCTGGTGATGCTCCTTGAGAGGTAAATATACCTTGTCTAGACCTCCTTTCTTTTCTTTCGGGGGATGGGACAAGTGGATAGTTTCTCTTTTGTTGTTAAATTAATTTAAATTTGTAAGGATTTTCAAGTAGGTGTACTGTAGCAGCAAAAAAGTAAATCTCATCTGTGATTTTGGTTCCATAATCCCCAAGCCTTTTAATGGCTGGGGAGGGTGATATGGTAATTTTGATTTTGACATTCTTTAAAACTCTTTCCTATATACAGTTTTTTCAATTTGTTATCAAGTTTCAGTTTCTCATATTGTCATTTTGTTGTGATCAATTCGCAACGCTGAAGCATGTACATACTGGATAGGAATGCTTAGAAAGTAAGAAAGAAAATGAAGTAAAATTTTTGTTCTTAATGTGCGCGTAATGAAAAATATGACTTGTATAGCTTGTATGTTTGTTGAAAACAAAAATAAATAAATAAATAAATATATCTGCTGTAGCAAAGATTAAAATATTTTGAAATGAGGCTATTCATCGTGAATAAAGGGTATATTTATTTCATGAAATCATATTTTATCCCTCCTAATTTACGAAGGAGCTTTTCTCTCCCCTTCGTTGGACAAATATTAAGGGTGTGTTCGGTAGAGATTAAAATTGGATTAAAATTGAAAAATTAGTCGTTATTGTTGACTTTTATTAGATTAGTGAGATTCAATAACGATTATATTTTCAATTTTAATTGGATTTTAATCAATAACAAACAAGGCCTTAATGCTTAGTGATTTTAAAAGGTTTAAACCGATCTGAACAACTGGATTCAAATATGAATATTTATTGTCAATACCTGCATGAGTGTATCCCCTATAAGATGTATTTAATTTTTTAAATACTATTATTCAATCCTCTGACCAGATATGTTACCAAGGAATGTCATTGAATTGAATAATCAAATGAGAAAAAACAGTAAAAAAATATGTAATATTCCAGTAATTACTAAATGGAAAATTAATTTTGGTATTTATATCTTCCTTGGTTTCCGAATATAATAGAAATCTTACCATATCAAGATGAATTATATTATGGCAACATTGAATTATAATTTATATTCCTTATTTATGAGCCTAATTTTAGAAGATTTCGATTCAATCTTTCATCTCTTAAGTTAAATTGATTGTAATTTCTTGGTTACATGAGTTTATGAGATTTGAAGTTATAAGTTATACATCGAGCTACCATGATTCTAATTTTTTAGCGAACTTATTTTTGCAAAACATTTACTAGAATATTACGTTGAGTTACAATTAGTACAGTTTTCTGTCAAGTCAACGGTTGTAAACCATAGAGATTGTAGTGTCACATTTGAATTACTAGCTTGTAATAAATGTCGACCTTATTTTTTATTTTTATTTTTGCAAAGCATCCTCCAATTTATTTACTTCTATTGAAATATTATGTTGAATAACGGTTGATTTAATTTCTAATGAAGTTCTTCGTCAAACCTTGCGTTGTTTGTAGTTTCTTGATTCCATTCACGTATTGTCAAAAAAATAAAATAATAAATAAATAAAATCACTCTATCTGCTTATAAGTTGGTATTGGTGATTATGGTTTAGAACACGGAGTGGGTATGTAGTGACAAGGTATTTATTCGTAAAAAACTTTTCGCATAGTTGGATACAATTAATGATACATAATAGGACGCAATTTGATCACTTTTACTTGATTACAAAGCAAGGGTTGTGCTACCCATAGGGAACACCCTATGGGTGTACCCATAGCATTTTCCACAAAGCAAATAATGTAAAGGAAGATATAGGGTGTGTTTGAGCCACATTATTTTAAAAGAATGTATTTTGGAATAGTAGATTGATGGAGAATGTGTAGTTGAAAAATAAGGAAAAGTTATTGATGTGATGAAAAATATTATTTTATTGAAGAATGTGTGGTTGAAAATGAGTAGAAGAATGAAAATGAGAATATTAATGTGACTCAAACAGGGGCTTAATAGGCAAGATTGATTATTTTAAGAATCGAAACCGCTCATGAAATTTAAACATTTTGGATGGGTTTGAACCACATTATTTTGGAAGAATGTATTCTGGAATAGTAGATTGATGGAGAATGTGTAGTTGAAAAATAAGGAAAAGTTATTGATGTGATGGAAAATATTATTTTATGAATGTGTGGTTGAAAATGAGTAGAATAATGAAAATGAAAATTTTAATGTGTACCAAATAGAGACATAATGGCAACTTCAAATCGCCATAGATGTAATATTCCAGTGTTAATTTTTTGGAGCATCGTTTAAATCATGCATAGACAAAAACAAACGGTATTGTCATTGAACATTTAGCAATTGTAAGCATCAAGCTACAAAAAATATTTCACATTAAGGATGGATTCTGATTTTTACCGTTTTATTTTTCTTTAAAGTGTTCATTAGGGGTTTAGTTCAAGACGAAGCTCAACCAAAAAAGTCCAAGAAACAAACCTACTTGATTCATTAAAGTGGAACTTTCCACGACGATAAATATATATAGGATGGTTAAAATTGCTACGAATATGATCATTAGAATTCAAGAATGAGAAAGTAAGATTCTACTATAGAATTCCATCGTTCGATCATTATTAGATCATAAATTACAGATCATAACATTTTGATCGAGATTTTTAACAGCCGTGAGAAAAAGAAATAATTCAGGTTTCACGGCAACTTCAAAACAAGGAAAAAAGCCTTAATATACTAAACCCATAGGCGGATTTGGCGTCTAGATCCAATAAGATAAGTAGATTTTTTTTATTTTTTTTTTTAAGAGGAAATTACACCCCTTACCTTGTATTTTATATAATTTCAGGAATTACTTTGTCATTAATTTAGGTTAAACCTACTAATGATCACCTAACTTTATATTTTAGTGTTGGTCGCCTATTGATTTTGTTTCACCATGGCCAGCTAACTTTATACTTAGTATTACGATAGCCACCTAATTTGATTTTATTTCACTTTAGCCATCTACTTTCATATAATGTTTCATCATGACTACAAACTTCTTTTAACCATTTTCACTAATTTCAAAAAGGGTAAAATGGTAAAGTTGCATTATATATGCAAAATAAATTTAAAAAAGCAAAAATAATTTTTTTTTAATTTAAAAACGTTTTTTTAAAATAAGTTTTTATTTTAAAAATGATTTTTAACTAAATTTTTATTTTACTTTATTTTTTAAGAAACGTTTTTTCTTAAAATAACTTTCTGTTTTATTTTATTTCTCTAATTAACTTTTTTTTTAAATAAATTTTTATTTTATTTTAAAAAATAAGTTTTATTTTACTTTAATTTATTTTTAAAATGTATTATATCTATATATAATGCAAAGTTACCATTTTACCCTTTTAAAATTAGTAAAAATGGTGAAAAGATGTTGGGCAGTCATGACGAAATACTATATGAAATTGGGTGGTCATGGTAAAATATTATATAAAATTGGGGTGTCAATGGTGAAATAAAATCAAATTAGGTGTCCATTGTTGTCTAAGTGTAAAGTGGGGCGGCCGGGTGAAACAAATTAGGTGGCCATATTGATACTGAATATAAAGTTAGGTGGTCATCGATTGATTTAACCCTATTAATTTTATTCAAGATATACTATTAAAAATATAGTAAAATAAAAAAAAAACATGTAAGTTGCCTCATTCATACTGGATAATCAATTGTGAGTTATATATGTGCCATCAAACACGCCACTTACCAAAATTTTATAAATCATAATAGATGGCACATGAACACGTGTTTTTGCAAATTATGTGTATCTGGATGGATTACTTAGTCGTGAATCAAAAAATTATTGAGTCGGAAAGAAGAAAATTATGTATTTCTACAACAAATGAATATTCATACTGGATGGATTAAAAAAAAATGAATGATGATTTTTTTTCCCCCCAAAAGTATGTGTTTCGGTTTGGCCAATGAAGTTTTTTCGAACTCTGAAATGGTTTAGAAACGACAATAATGACCTTAATACTAGGGTAATTAAAATTAATTTCAGTTACAGAGAATATTTGGAATAAAGTAAAGCGTATATATTATGTCCCAAAATATTAACAATAACACAATGTAATACTTGGATTATAAAAATCACATAGTAAATCTTTGATTATTTATTTGTGAAAATCATACTTACCCAGAATTTTAAAATACATAATTTGAAAATCAAATTTGAGAGGTTTTTTTTTTTTTTTTTCAAAAATAAGGTAAAAATTTAAAATTTTT
>CAIGRO010009717.1:0-12015 GCA_903798355.1 Fraxinus baroniana
ACAATTAGTTATTTTTATATTTTTTAATTGGGTTACGTTAATTTGTAAAAGTTACGAATGAAATGTCATTAGTTATATTTATATAGTGTTGCTGTAAATGTTAAAAAATTTAATTATGGCATGGAATCGAACGGAACCGAACTCAAACGGTTCTATAATTATATTTGGACCCGAGGTTCCATTTATTAAATACTCGAAAATTTTGGAATTGAAAAAATCCGAATCGAACCGACCCGATCCACGGCCAGCCCTAACATTATCAAAGTAGTTTGAGCCTTATATGTTGATCAATATTTTTATGTCTAATTGATTTGTGATTTACCTTTAACACGTCGTTGCAAGACGGTAGCTCGTTTGAGACAGTGGCAGATCCAGGATCATAGCTCAGCCCGGGCGGATGTTGACTAGTCAACGTCGACCATCAACAATCGTAAGAACGAGATCGTTTATTAATATTTAATTCTAAACTTTCTTGAATCTAAAATTTTAAACCCTTTGACTCGAAATCTCTCATCATAGTCCCGTGATTGATAAGGGATTCATAACTCCAATAATCTCCCAAATATATATGTTCAAATTACTTATAATCTCCAATTAAATAGTGATATATATGTTCAAATTAATGAAAAGGAAAATGAGAAATCAATTAACTTTACTTTGCAGCCAATCGGGCCAAAATCATCAAGAACTATATTCAGCTAGTCCAGAACTTTAGGGTTTACCAATTACCAACATTCTGGCTTCAACAAACAAGAATCAACACGGAAATCGGCATCAACATTCAACAATATGCTACCAAAAATAATATACTAGAAGCAAATAACGTAGATTTTACAAATACAAGAAAGGAGAAGGTCAGAAACAGACTCACTTGTCGCAACGCACGCATCGGCCATTGCAGTCGCATAGGCTGAGTTCGTACTTCGCAACTCGCATTCAGAGCCGCAAGGCAGCAGCCAAGGTTTGTCTGATTCAGCTGCGTTTGGTGCGGGATATTGGTAAATGGATCTGGTAATTGATTTTGAAATTAAGATTTGGGCCTTATTTTTTCTTAAAAAAAGAGGCCCAATGAAAATGTCCAAAACTTTAAAACAAAAAACCCAAATTGGAAACCTGTTTATCTTCTTCCACAATTCAGACGGCACCTCTCTGCAATTCAACTTTTCAAGCTTCTAGGTTTTGGCTTTGGCGCCCGACGACAACTGAAGCTCTCGACGGATTCAACACGGGCGGCCGCGGGGCTCGCCAGGTGCTGGGTCCGCCACTGGTTTGAGAACTTTAATTTTGAAATTCGATTGCTTGTTTGAACTTTAGATGGATGAAATTGTTTTTGTTTAAACTTAAGGATCTTTGATTTCGAAGTTAGAGATGCATTTTTAAAATGTGAACCTTGTTAGAATAATTCAAGTTCCTATTTTTGGGTTATTGGTTTTACATGTTAACTAATGTGGGCTTTACTCTTACAAAAACCTTTGACCACTAATGTTGATCCCATATTTTCATCGAACAATCTACATCTATACGAGTCGGATCTCAATTTTATGGGTTTTTTGTTTTGTTTTGTTTGAAATACCAAGATAATAGGATCAAATAATGCTGGTCGATTATATTTTATTATAGTTTTATCATTCTTAATATCATTTTTCTCATCTTGATAAAGGAAGGAAGTGGGTGTTTGACATGAATTAAAATTAGATTTTTAGTAGATTGTGATATAAGTTTTTGAAATGTGTGGTTGAAAAGCTGTGAGATCCATGAAAGATGTTGTTAATATTGATTGTTTGACTTTGACTTGTATTAAAATCTGATTTTAATCCGTACCAAACATGACCTTAATTGTGACAAATTAATTTTTTTTATTCAATTGAGATTTTGCTGAAAATTCAATCACCTCAGACAAAATTTACCCTGAAATAATTTTAATGATCTTTTAACATGAGAAAACAAAAAAACCAAAGGAGGATGCCACAGGACCACTTGAAAGCAGAGACATTATCTACTGCAGAATATTCTTGACATAATTCAACAAAAAGTTGTATGTTCTAGCACAAAAAGTTGCATATTCAGACAAAATATTGAACCCAATTGGCTAGATTCTAGAATGCCTTTTCTTCTTTATGCTTCTATGGTACAATGGGGAGAAGGAAAATACTGCTCTAAGGTGTAATTAATCTAGAAGTGTAAGATGGATTGTTTGTATCATTTAAGATTGTCGGTCTCTTGTTTGGTCCGATCTAAATTCAACATACTACATGACATGTTGTGGCGTGGGTTGACTTGTACAGAGATGGATCGAGTCTAACCCAAAATGACTCTCTAAGTCTGTATACGAATTGATACGACATTTTCTCCTTTTTCCATCTCATTTGTTTTGTTTAGATTCAAAATGAAAATTAAAAATCGAACAACACTTGTTGAATTTAGAGATCACTTGACTCAACACATACAATTTCGAGCCTCATTTTTCAAAATGAATAGTTCGACCCACAACATTTAGAGCCGACCTAAGCCTCTAGACGAATCGTGGTTACATGAATTAGATTACAATGCTTATTCAACTACTTTTGAGAAAAAAAAAATTAATGTTGAAAATTTGACCCTGGTCTCAATGAATTAGTACATTTTGTACCATTTAACGTGTAAGGGGACTTCAAATCTAATGTAGGGGTCGCTGACAACTTACATGCACGTAGGTCTTGGTATGGGGACATATTTTCTTGTCATTAATTGGGTTTAAATAATTCAAAAAGAAAATAAGTCGAAATCTCCTATCCGATTATTTATAACATTAATAACACAATCCTGTATAGCAGCTTCATAGTCGGGATAGGAGATTTTCTTTTATATTAACTTCGTCAACTACTGAAATCTTTGTAGAGTGCAGTATAAACTAAGTTTCGCTCGAAAAACAAAATATAATCCCTGTCTCTCCTCTTTGATTATGTTTCCAAAAATGGTACAAAATCATGTTAGTGAACTCGCTATCTTATTTATAAATATGAACCCTCCCTTAAAAAAGGTGATCTATCCAAGTAAAAGAAAAGAATTTCTTTTTTGAAAGTTTTTCTTGGAATGAATCTATGGAAAAGTAGCACCTTTTAATTAAACTTTTCTTCCAACAGAATAATATCGAGTCACCCCCCCCCCCCCCCCCCCCCCCCCCCCCCCCCCTAGGATTCAGATCATGTCCTAAATAGACAAGCATATAGTCTCTAGTTCTCCGAAGGTACTTGAGTATATGCTTAACCGCTATCCAATGTTCTGGTCCTGGATTAAACTGATAACGACTAACAATACTCACAGCATAACAAATATCCAGTCTAGTGCAAAGCATAGCATACATGAGACTTCCCANGGCACCATCTCTTTCCCTTGTCACTAGTGAGGTTACAAAATTTCAAAGAATAACTGTGGGAAAGACGCGCTTTCGAGGATAACAAATTTAAACTCTACTCAATTTGCATGTTAATTTTCACGTTCTTCATTCATTTTTTATTTATTCCATTATAATCACTCAATTTTTTATTTTATTTTATTTTTTCAATTTCATCATTTATCTATAATTGTGATCTAAACTAATGGGCAATTCCACATATATATGCTGGCAAATGCATTATTTGACATTTGTTTGATGTTGAAAAAAACAGTTTTGCCAACTACGTTAAATCTGGAGGACTGAATTAGGAATCCTAAATTCGCCTTTAGACAATTGATTCTCCATCGATTTAACATCAAGTAAGTGCCAGGTCACACATGTTGCTAGTCGTGTGGAATTGACCACTAGTGTTGATCACAGTTACCAACAAAATGATCGAAGTAAAATGAAATTATAAGTTAGATAATCAAATTTCACGTTACAAACTTGTGCATCAGTACTCGAAATAGTTCTGCACTTCTCTTCCTGTCCCTATTTTCCTACTACTCTTCCAGTCTTCTTTGATCCTACTCTCTCAATCTCTCTCATTCTTGTTTACCTTCTCTTTCTTAAACCATAGCTTCTTCATCTAAATTTCCAGCTACATAATTTGATGGCAAAACTTGTGATTGAAGTTCTTGAAGCCAGTGATCTGATGCCCAAAGATGGACATGGCTCAGCCAATCCCTTTGTAGAAGTAGATTTTGATGAACAGCGCCAAAGAACCTCAACAAAGCTTAAAACTCTCAACCCTTCGTGGAATGAAAAACTCGTTTTCGATATAAAAGACCTGAGAAATCTTCCAAACAGAACCATCGAAGTTCTTGTTTACAATGATAATAAGCATGGTCATTACAAGAATTTTCTTGGAAAAGTTAGAATTTCTGGGATGTCTATTCCTTTTTCTGAATCTGAACCAATGATCCATCGCTACCCTCTTGATAAAAGAGGGATTTTTTCGCATATAAAAGGTGACATTTCTTTGAAGATTTATGCAGTACTGCACGGGACTGAAAATCTGAAGACCGAGTCTTTTCAGGCAGCAGCAGAAGAAGGAAGGCAGAATCTGAAAAATATGGAATTTCGCGAGAGAAACAAGAAGAAAAAGAAGGAAAAAGATTTGAGGACATTTCACTCATTAGGAGACGTTTTGGAGAATCCTGCAGAAAAGCCTGTGATAATTGAATCCAAGAGTGATATTTCCAGGGCAATGCATATGCAGTTTCCAGGGCAGAAACCAGAGTATGCACTGGTGGAGACTAGGCCACCATTGGCTGCACGGATGGGCTACTGGGGACGGGACAAGACTGCGAGCACCTACGATTTAGTTGAACAGATGAGTTTTTTGTATGTTAATGTTGTCAAGGCTAATGATCTTCCAGTAATGGACATATCAGGGAGTCTTGACCCATATGTTGAAGTGAGAATTGGGAATTACAGAGGGGTGACTAATCATTTCGAGAAAAATCAGAATCCTGTTTGGAACAAAGTTTTCGCATTTGCTAAGGAAAGACTACAATCCCATCTGATTGAAATCACTGTCAAAGATAAAGATGTTGCCAAGGATGATTTTGTAGGGAGAATTGTGTTCGATATTGCGGAAGTGCCTGTTCGCGTGCCACCAGATAGTCCTCTTGCACCACAATGGTATTGTTAAATGTTACTTACCTCATCTAAATAATTAATCTCTCGTAAAGTGAACATATTTAGTTATTCAACTCAACGCACCCTCACATGTGCAGATGAAATTCATTATTTAAACCACTCCATTTAAAAGTATAAAATGCTTGTAGAGAAAACACGTTTATTTTACTTAAATCTTGTCTTCAACAGGTACAGATTGGAGAAGAAGACAGGGCAGCAAATGAGCCATGGTGAAATCATGCTTGCTGTTTGGATGGGAACACAAGCCGATGAAGCATTCCCTGAAGCCTGGCATTCTGATTCTCATAGCATGAACCAAACAAGCCTTACTGATACGCGATCAAAGGTTTATTTTTCACCAAAACTGTATTATCTCCGAGTACATGTTATTGCAGCACAGGATCTTGTTCCCAGTGATAAAGGTCGAAATTTAGAAACGTCTGTCAAGATAAAGCTTGGAGATCAAGGCAGGGTAACGAGGAATTCTCCAATAAAACATATCAATCCTGAATGGAATGAGGAACTGATGTTCATTGCATACGAGCCGTTTGATGAGTATATGGTCTTCAGTGTTGTAGAAAGTGGAGGGGGAAAAGAAGAAGTTCTTGGAATGCTGATGAAACCAGTTAGAGAATTTAAACATCGGCTTGAAACTTCTAAACTTCCTGATGCTGAGTGGTTTAGCCTCTATAAACCGTACGTGGCTGAGGAAGAAAGTGACATGCATAGAAAAGAAGGAACATTTAGGACACGAATTCTTCTTCGACTATGGATTGAAGCCGGTTACCATGTTCTTGATGAATCTCAACATTTTAGTAGTGATCTTCAGCCACCAGCAAAGATCTTGAGGAAATCCCCCGTCGGAATTCTTGAGGTGGGATTTCTGGGAGCTCAGAATCTGTTGCCAATGAAAGGTAAAGACGGTAATGTTGAATCACTCGTCTCTTTAGAATTGTTAATCATTCGACCTATAACATCGTTTCAATGCTTTAAGTGAGTAGTTTAATTTTATTTCCGTCTAGTAAACTAAACACTCTTTCCTGAATTAAAACAAAGAAGAAGCTCAATGACTAACCTTATATCAAAAAAAGGTTAAGTGATCAGTCTTTTAAGGCTATAAGTTGGATGAATAATATTGTTTTTAACCTTTTACTTTTTTTTTTATTTATTTTTCGAAATCATCAATCAACTAATATCAACAGTCTTGAACTACAGACGAGGGAAATAGGGGAATGCAGTTGATCCTTTTTTTTTTGTATGAATTATGTTTACAAAGCATCCTCTTAGATGTCCCTTGTTTATCTTTGATAAAATTCATGATATTTGTATAATTTTCATGATGAGTTGGCACAGTACTCGATCTGGATATGATCTTTATCTCCTCTAATATTGTATTGAACCACCTCAGTCTCGTGTCTTAAACAGATGGAACTACAGATGCTTATTGTGTAGCAAAGTATGGGACCAAGTGGGTCAGAACAAGAACTCTTGCCGACACCCTGAATCCTCGTTGGAATGAACAATATACCTGGGAAGTTTTTGATCCATGCACAGTAATAACAATTGGTGTTTTTGATAATTGCCACATAACTGGAAAAGAAGATGCCAAAGATCAAAAAATTGGAAAGATAAGAATCAGGCTTTCAACATTAGAAACTGATCAAATTTACACCCATTTTTATCCATTGCTTGTACTTGAAGCTTCTGGTTTAAAGAAAAATGGCGAACTTCATCTGGCAATTCGGTTCACCTGCACTGCCTGGGTAAACATGATGACACAATATGGAAAGCCACTGTTTCCAAAAATGCATTATGTTCATCCCATTTCTCTCCGTCATATCGAGTGGCTGCGCCACCAGGCAACGGATATAGTTGTTAAGAAGCTCGCCAGGGCGGAGCCGCCGCTCAGGGGGGAGACTGTGGAGTACATGTTGGATGTGGATTACAATGCATGGAGTCTACGGCGTAGCAAAGCGTATTTTTCCCGGATAATGGTGCTTATGAATGGGATTTCGTACGTTCTCAGATGGTTTGACGGAATCTGTTACTGGAAAAACCCCATGACGACTATTCTTGTTCATATATTGTTCTTTATATTGATTTGCTACCCGGAACTTATTTTGCCTACATTTTTCCTCTACCTGTTTGTTATCGGATTATGGAACTACCGGTTTAGGCCGAGGCATCCACCTTATATGGATGCCCAGCTTTCACAAGCAGATATAGCTCATCCAGACGAAGTGGACGAGGAATTTGACTCATTCCCGACTTCCAGGCAGACAGATATTGTGAAAATGAGGTATTGTTGAGCCACCTTATCTAAAATATCCATTAAAGAAGACACATAATTATTATTTAAATTTTGTTTTCAAGGCCAACAAGCCTTACACGTGTATAATTTTTAGAAAAAATGGCAAGAAGATTTGCTCCTACGACTTTTACCTACTCGTAGTTTGTTAAATCTTCTTATCTAGAAGTTTAAACTATTATTTTGTCTTCAACAGGTATGACAGGTTGCGCAGCGTCGCAGGCAAAGTCCAGACTGCGGTTGGTGATTTGGCAACACAAGGAGAGAGGGTTCTTGCCGTATTGAGCTGGAGGGACCCTAGAGCTACGGCTCTATTCATCCTCTTTTCATTGATCTGTGCCGTGTTTTTATACATTACTCCGTTCCAAATCGTGGCAGTAATCATTGGGATTTATGTGTTACGCCATCCTAGATTCAGGTACACTGAACCACTTTATCCAAAAGCCTAACAATTAGAAAACAAACCATCTAATTATTTATTTCAATTATGTTTTCAGTACACCTCCTCATTCATATGTTACTTTCTTGTATTTTCAAGGCCTAATATGTGCGTACTTTTCATAAAAGAGTGACAATATTGACACTTAAACTCAATACAACCGTCTGTCTGCTTCGATACTAAGTTAAATCTTTTCGTCTAAACTGAAATTTTATTTATGTAAATTTCATCTTTAACAGGTCTAAATTGCCAGCAGTACCCATCAACTTCTTCAGGAGATTGCCATCCAAGTCCGACATGCTTCTATGAGATGGAAGAATTGAAGACTATTACCTCTCAACTTATTCTTTCAGGTTAAAGCAGAAGATTTTCCATTAAAGATGTCGAATAAAGTTTGCAGCAGAAGAAACAAAACTGAAAGTAATAGTCCTCTTTTGCTTGCAACATCCTATCTTCTTTAAGAAATTTCTCTTTCTGAAAAGCGCAGATTCTTTCTCTCTTATCCCATGTAATAGACCAATGATTTTTGTTTTTGTTTATGGTTTTTTGATTATGTTCAATGTTTTATTAAATTGTATTAGAGAATCTAATTGTAGTTATTACTTGTTTTGAAGCAAATAAGGATTCCTATATATACCAGGTGATGCAGCAGTTGAATGACATGGAGTTCATGAGTGACCATAGTAAGAATAATGTAAATTTTTGCCAAGTCTTCATCGATAGTCTTGTTCTCGTTAAATAAAGCTACATAAAAAACAACGTCTGTCATTGATGTAATTAAACCTGAATCTTTTATTCATTTCTCGAGAAACAACGATAGAAGTAATTTCCTGAATTTATTTTTTGTTTATTACACAAACCATATACCACAGCTTATTATTCAAGATTTATCTCTCCATTTAGGTTCCAGTACAAATTAGGGTTCCATCAGATCTGTAAAGTTTGCAACCTTTCTGTGCTCTGCAACAGTTTGTGCAGCTTGGATGAAGCTTCTCGGGGCCTGAAGAGGGGCAAGTCATGTAGTCAATATTTAGACATTCTTGTGTGCAGATTTTTGTTTGGGCTTCAGCATTTTCCACATTGCTTCCCAAGAAAAACAACCCTGTTACAGAAATCACAAGCAAAATAAGAAAGAGTAATTAAGTAGAAAACTTAAGATTAACAAAGAAAATAAGTCGACATGTTGTTTGTTGAGTACTGTATACTAAACATATGTCACAAAAAGAAAAGGTCGACAAAGCATAATTTGACATATAGATACACAGAAAGATTAAATGAGAGACAAGGCATTAGAACGTACCACAAATTAGGAGGAGAGTAAAGATGCCAACTTTGCTATTAGCCATGCTTTCTCAATTATGCTTAGTGCAGAATATTTTCAGCTATTTATAGGGAAAGATATGACATTAATATTTGCAGGTGATGACTTTTCAATTTGAGAAAACACACTAGTCATAGATATGGTGCGCAAGCAAATGTCAATTCAAACTTTCAAATATATAATAATTCACAATATTAAAGATTATCTTGTTAGTTTGTGTTGTAACAAAGAAGGCATAATGTTTCTAATCTCATTGTGAAATAAAAACGTAAAATAATTTTGTAAAGTATAAGATTAATTAGCAGCTTTCATAACGGATTTAATCTTGTTGAATGTTGATAGTAACAATAAAAGTACTATTAAGAGATAGGGTAGCTCTTGTTCAAAAAGACGTTAAGACATGTTCTTCAAGTTATGCAAAACGTCGTGTTCGTCTTGATACGATGTCAAAAAAATAAGTTCTTACTACTAGTCATAGATATGGTGCGCAAGCTAATGTCAATTCAAACTTTCAAATATATAATAATTCACAATATTAAAGAATATCTCGTTAGTTTGTATTGTAACAAAGAAGGCATAATGTTTCTAATCTCATTGCGAAATAAAAACGTAAATAATTTTGTAAGGTATAAGATTAATGAACAGCTTTCATAACGGATTTAATCTTGTTGAACGTTGATAGTAATAATAAGAGTACTATTAAGAGATAGGGTAGCTCTTGTTCAAAAAGACGTTAAGGCACGTTCTTCAACTTATGTAAAACGTTGTGTTCATCTTGATATGATTTCATATCGATGTGCTTTAATTTTCATTTGATTTGAATTCTTTATTCATTCAATGAAATTTGTTGTTAATGATTCTTTACATAAAAGTCAAAATATGGATTTTGCCCTAATACACGAAGCCTAGGGGCTTGTCCATGAATTTGCTCAAAAAATTGTTTTCGCTTTGAAAAGTAATATTGTTCATCCAAATATGATTTTGTTGACTGAAAAAATTGAGTTTTTTTTTTTTTACCAAAGTTAGGCTAGATTTTCTTGAAATGCATTAAAGGCTTATCTAGTTTTCACATATTTATTATATGGAAATTGACATATTCCTCCCGTCATGGCACATGCCTCTATTGTCAAAGTATTCTCGTGGACAATAAATATACAATTAAGAACATTAGCTACAAATATTCAAACACTACGAGGCAACGACAGTCATGACTTCCACATCATAACGATAAAATTAATCGAAAGAAGAAAAGATAATGTTTTATCTTTATTTGTGTAGCCGGAAGTGCATGAAAACGGAAATAGAAAAAGCAACATGATGCAATACATAGAATTATTATTTAATAAAGAGGACATGAAATACCATGAAAATGTTGCATAAAAATATTTAAATGAAAATCTAATGATTGAAAATATTGAGTAGGAGTGAGCTGATCCCACAATTGGCCCCACAATCTCATTTGTCGATCCAATTTTTAATAAAAGTTTGGTTTTTCCCTATGTACATAAGCAGCCCACCAGAATTTGGCCAGAAAAGACACAAATGTACAGGACCCCTACAAATGTGTGTATTCTGTGGGCTTCCTTTTTGTACAAATAGCCCGACTGTAGAAGTTTAGTCTCGTTCCATATATTGAATGGTCTCTTTATAAGAAGGCTATGTGTTACAGGTCAGATCAAACCCGCCACATCGCCCTCCACGTGTCACAGGGGTGATCCAGACCACGCCACGTGGTGGCCGAGACGATTGGGCATGGGACGAACTGATTGCATGAACCGAAGTGATCACATAAGGGGCGAAATCTGCGATACGCCGCGGATGCAAAGGCCTGCACTCTGCTTATGCCCTGCCACACTTGTTTTACCTCGCCCCGGCAAAGATCCCTTGCTCAATCTTTTTAACATCAAATCACTGATTGATGGGACGTGTGACAGAACCCAAACGGTCAAGTCAGTAGCTTCAGTTAGAAACATTTAATGCCCGCCAACCTAAGGATTGATGGATTGATACGTAGGATGGGACGAGCCCTGAGGATCTGGCAACACATTTCTCCTCATCCAATGGCTNAACCTAAGGATTGATGGATTGATACGTAGGATGGGACGAGCCCTGAGGATCTGGCAACACGTTTCTCCTCATCCAATGGCTCTCCTCCTCCCATCCTTAGTATAACTCCTCTTTGTGTCAGATGAGGGGGAGGGGAGGGGAAGGGGGAATCCCATTCATTACAACTACATTGCAAACTTTGGTATCATTTTTCTCTTCCTCATATATTGGCATCCTTTCATTACACTTTGTCAACCACTTCCCGGCGAGTGTTCCACCGCCGGCGAATCATCCTCCGATTAAACTTGAAACTAACTTGACCGTCAGAGTGCTCTCGGCCGCTCCCAACACCTATGGGAAAGGCATCAGGTTACTGACGTCGTGCCACGTGTGCATGGTGGAGTTGACTTGAAAACCTTCTTATGTTGACTACGTCGGATTCATTTTTCGAAGTCAACATTATGTATATTAATTGTTGAAATTAAACGCACTATGAAGGATTATCCAAATAAAATCTATTGTCATCCTACGGATGACGGTTAATAAATCTAAGTATTTGAAGGAATATGGACAAAGATTGTACATACAAATCGACCTTACTAATGAACCTCCTCTAGAGGCTCTCGCAGTGGCGGACCCAGAATCTAAGCTAAGTTCGGACGGACGTTGATTAGTCAACATCGACCATCAGCGATCGTAAGAGAAATATCGTTTATTAATATTTAATTATATAATATTAAAAATTATTTAATACACATGTAAAAGCACTAAAACGTAAAAATTTCCGTTAGTTTTATTGTTTCTATAATTCGTCTTCAAAATTTACAATTCTAAGACTCATG
>CAIGRO010009756.1:0-11111 GCA_903798355.1 Fraxinus baroniana
CACAATGCTACAGGCTAGACCGATGTTTCACCAAAGCTTACAAATATGTTCAACTATACCAAATGCATTTTGGGAAAGTAAGAAACATATTGTTTCTCTTCCTTATACTCATGATTTTCATGAATAAAATTTTCCTACAAAACCTCGTGCTATTCAAATGAATAAAGATCTTCTTGATCATTGTACAAAAAAAATTTAAGATCTTCTTGATAAAAAGCTTATCAGGCCAAGCAAATCACCTTGGAGCTGTCTGCTTTTTATGTCAATAATTCAGCTGAAATTAAACGAGGCGTTCCTAGTTTAATTATCAATTATAAACCTCTCAATTCTGCTCTCTAATGGATACCTCGAAAGAAAGATCTATTAAATAGATTATTCAAAGCCATTATCTTCTCAAAATTTGATAGATTCAAATTAAAGAAGATAAATGCAAAACCGCTTTCAATGTTCCTTTCGGTCAATACAAATGGAATGTTATGTCATTTGTTCTAAAAAATATTCCTTCTGAATTTCAAAAAATTATGAATGATATTTTTAATCCTTTTCAAAATTTCATTATTGTTTATATTGATAATGTTTTAATCTTTTAGAAAGTTTAAAACAACATTTCAAACATTCATACACGTCAAACAAAATGGTTTAGTTGTTTTAGTTAAGAAGGCAATCTTATATCAAACTAAGATAAGATTCCTTAACCATACNAAATTTCATTATTGTTTATATTGATAATGTTTTAATCTTTTAGAAAGTTTAAAACAACATTTCAAACATTCATACACGTCAAACAAAATGGTTTAGTTGTTTTAGTTAAGAAGGCAATCTTATATCAAACTAAGATAAGATTCCTTAACCATACCATTCACTTAGGAACACTTTCACCAATTCAAAGAAGTCTAGATTTCACTGATAAATTTTCAGATGAAATTTAGACAAAAAAAACCTTCAAAGATTTTTAGGCTGTGTCAATTATGTAGGAGACTTTATCAAAGAAATAAGAATTCTATGTGCTCATCTTTTAAAAAGACTACAAAAACACCCTGACCCATGGAGTCACGGGTGTACTATTACCGTTCAAAAAATCAAAAAAGTTGTCAAAAGTATTCCATGTCTTTCAATTATTGACCCTAATTCCTCCATTATTGTTGAGACTAATGCATCAGATTTAGGGTAGGGTGGTGTCTTCAAATAGGTTCCTTCCAATTCAAGCAAAGAACAACTAGTCAGATCCTCAAAAGAATTACTCCACTATCAAAAAGGATATTCTCGCAATCGTCCTTGTGATTTCAAAATTTTAAGATGATTTGATCAATGAAAATTTTATTTTAAAAACTGATTGCAAAGCTTCAAAGGTTGTCTTGCAAAAAGATGTAAAAAACTTTGTTTCAAAATTTTTTTTTACAAGATGACAAGCAATTCTATCTTGCTTTGATTTTCAAATTATATATATACAAGATTCATCAAACTTTTTTACAGACTTTCTTACAAGAGAATTTCTCCACAAAAGAGAGTGAAATGAATTCTACTTATAAAAAGAAGAATAAGAAGAAAATTCAAATTTCTCTCACTTCAAGATGATTATATTCAAAATTCTCATAGAGGATTCAAATAGTCTTACTTTAATTCTCAAAATACTATTCTTGCATTAAAATTTCTTCAAAAATCCACTCAAATAACTCCAGAAAACAAACCCTCAAATTATCGAAAAACCTTTCAAATTGGTTCGGGTAAACTTCATGAAGTTAAACCCTCAAAAATCATTTTCATATTTTACAAAATCTATTTATTTGCCTATTTTTGAAATGGAAATGTCATGGGCTCAAAGATATTCCTCCTTAGAAGAACATCTACAAGATTTTCTCCCTAAATTTCCATTTGCAATCCTTATCAAAACAGGATCAGCAGTTATTACTCCACTCCAAATAGCAAAAATCCCAAATATATTGATTTTTCAAAAATATCTATTCAAAGGGTATGGTCTTATGAAGATTGGGGACTGTACCCTTGGGAATACAAACGGATGAATATTTCAAAAAACGATTCATTTGATTTAAAATTCAATTACTTGGACTACAAAGAGGCGTGGTTCAATTTTTTTTATTTTTTATTATAGACCAGTTACTCATTCTTGGTTTATACTTTTTTATCAAAATTGCCCATTAAATTTTTCAAAATGATTTCAAAATTGGTTCGAATATTTTTGATGAGACAATTTTACCTAGTCTTACTCACCAAGGGTTCGAACACTTCAAACAAGAGGCAAAACGTTTTTAAAGCCTCAAGAAAACTTTTTGTTCCAATTTGCACGCAATCTCAAAGTTTCGTAGATTTTCTGTTGGGATTTCCAATTAATTCAAGGACAGCATCCTCCAGAGTTCGAAGAATATAACGTCAAAAGAATTGTTCGATGTTTCAAAATAAAATGGTGGTCAAAATTCCATGGAACAAATTGTTGTCCCAAAGCAGTTAATTCATGGATTTAAGAACAAATGAACTTCATTATTCCAAAATTATTTAAAGAAGAAATAGATAAAAAGGCCGATTTCCTTGCAGAAAAATCAAGATTAATTGCTATGTTTAATCAATGTTCTACACCAGAAGAACTTCAAGTTGTCTCTGACAAAATTGCAACTCTTGTTGAGGCTTCATCAAAGAAATTAAATTCAAAATACTCTGCTTCAGAATCAGAAGAATATGAACAAAGGAAAGAAGATATGTGCTTTTGTTATAATATTGATGTTCTAACCGAAGAAGAGACTCAAAGAAATTCAAAATGCCTACATGGAACCAATTTTCTTGATGAGCTTAAAGAATATTCACATGATCAAAATCAAAAGAAACGCTCTTTAGAATGAGCTTGCCAACAAACAAATTATTTTTGCCACTCTTGTCGACATTCAAGAAATGACAAACAACTTTATTAAAGTAATTTTAATAAAGGCATCAGTTTTTCAAAAAGTCGGGAAGGGAGGAAAATAATTTTATAAGATTATTAAGATTCTCAAGGCAAGTGGCAGAGAACAGTGGAACAACTATTCAAGATTCTTCAATTCAATTCAAGATTGTTTCAAGTCCGAATACTTCAGCTATAAATAGAAGAGGATTTCATTTGTTTTCCTCGAGTGTGAAATAGCGGGAGATATTCATCTTCAAGAAAGTTTAAGAATTCTTATAATTTTTATCTTTCTTTATTAAAGTTTGTATTTTATTTTTCAAAATTATTAATAAAAATTCTCGATCTATAAACATGAATTTGCTTGAGTTTTCGCAAGACACGCCCAAGTGGTCTCTCCTTAATTCATCAGCAAGACATGCCCAAGTGGTCTCTCCTTAATTCATCATCAGTTGGTGCCACCTCTTCTTGTTCGCATAGATTCTTATTTCTTAATTTCATCCATTTTTCCCACGGTTAATATTAACATCCTAATTTCTTCTACGTACATTCATTTTGTCCTCTAGGGACTCAACAATCATCACTATAAAACACCTTCCCATATCCAATTAGTGGTTTAGATGTGAAAGGCCTAAATTTTTGGTTCTTTCGCATGTTATTTGAGGGCTACGCTTCAATACTAAAGACATGCTTAAATGCACATTTAACAACTATGCACGGAGTTGGCTTATTGAGATTTTTTATAATTTGCAGTTAATTCAGGGTTAATTACCCCATTAGTCACTGAACTTTGGCCAAAGTTTCCACCAAGTCACTGAACTTTAAAAACTACTTGATTAGTCACCGAACTTTCAAAAAATCACCTCATTAGTCACTGAACTTTAAAAATCACTCCATTGGTCACTGAACTTTGCAAAAGATTTCTATTGGGTCACTGAACTTTGCAAAAACTTTCCCAGATGGTCACTGGTCTGCACTTCTCTCCTATAAATAGGCTGGGAAAGGTCAGAATCATCATTCTGCTCCTACCTACCATATGTCAACTGCATAAAATTGCCCCCATGAAATCTTGTTATCATATAGCCAAAATTAGAATGCCCTTCTGTGAATCAATATGTAGAAATGAATTACTGAAATGGTAATAATGTAATTAGAGTATGTTTGGCTAGTGTTTATAAACACTTGCTTAAAGTCTAACTACTTTTTATCCTCATATTTCATGGGATCCATAAGTACTACCCACTTATCTACCTCTCATTTTTATACACACAAATACACACTTGCCAAACATATGTGGGTATCTCTTTAATATACAAAGATCCCATGAAAAACATCAAGTTTTCTGAGAGTCCTTGAAGTACTTATAAATTCCTTACAGGATTTTTTACGTATAATTATATTTGCAATTACAACGCAATCTATGTATTTCTGCAAATTCATTTAAGAGGTCTCCTATGGGGATTCATGTTACATTAGGTTCTGAGCATATATGTCGGTGACACCACAGAAACTAGTGGAGCAGTTGCGATCATGAGCCGAAAGATACATTGCACTTCATCTAAGATATGAGAAAGACATGCTCTCTTTTATTGGCTGTACTTACGGTCTTACTGATGCTGAATCAGAGGAGCTTAGAATAATGAGGTGAAAGACCTTTTACAACTAATTATTTATTAGCAAACCTTTATCTGCATTTTGTCGTACATGCACGTGGATGTAGAAATATTAGTCATCTGCTTATACTTATAAGTAAACTTTTTAAGCTTGGCCGAACATGCTCTGTCTGCGAAAATATTCAAGTTCAGCTGTGAACCAATCAAATTTAATTTAAGGAACTTTACCAAAATTACATACGGGCCGTTTCCAATTGTTAAGCCACCCGATCCTTTAATTCTTTCTCCCAGTGGCACTGCTTATTTCACTTGCCCCATACCAACAGCTACTTCAGAACTGCATGTGATACTTTCATGTTCGTTAGGGGGAACACAAATCACTGGAAGATCAAGAATATCAACTCAACAGAACAGAAAATTGGTGGTTTCTGCCCTGTAACTCCAAAGGACGTTGGAGTTTTTCTTCAAGCTCTTGGTTATCCACCGTCTATCTTGATATATATTGCTGCTGGGGAAATTTATGGTGGTAATGCTCATCTTTCAGAGCTCACTTTGCACTTTCTAAATGTAGTTTTCAAGGCTGGTTGAGTTGGATGATTTTCTATTTATTTTCATTGAGGAATAACCGAAGTTCTAAGTCTAGCTGTAGTATTAACCAAGGTAATATCACAGATGACAGGAAATGCTTGCGATAGCAGAATAATTGAATCCATTTTCCAAGCATGCATCTCAAACTGCGGCATTGGATTATATTATCTCAATAGAAATTGATGTTTTCATTTCATCACATTTGGGTAACATGGCAAGAGCTGTTGAAGGGCATTGTCGATTCTTAGGGCATCGCAAAACAATCACTCCAGACAGGTATTATTGTGTTTAAACCTCAGTATACATTTTTCATATTTCCTAGTGACAATTCAGTTTTGTAGTAGTTGTATACAACATAAATATTCTTACAAGAAACTTTGGGAGCTTAAAATTTTTCTTTTTCATATTTCAGATAATGGATTCATCAATTTTTCCTTTTTGATTAGCACAAACAGAAAATTTCTAGTACACCCGGAGTACTAAAACCCAGTAATCTCTGTTACTATTTATTTGACATTTCAGAGAGTACTGCGACTATTTAGTTGACATGTGTATTAAATAAATGGGACCGCTATTTAATTGGGACCCAGACGTGAATAAATAATACACGTTTCAATTATATAGTAGCATAGAGTACCGAGTTTCAATACTCTGGAAGTACTAGAAATTTTATCGGCACAAAGAATCCTGTTTTCTTTTATTGCTGCAGGTGTTAAGCACTTTAAATTTTCTCTTACCTACGCCTACCCACTTCTCTAGGATGCTTAACTGCGAGTCTCGTGTGTTTTGAATGTGGCTATTGAACTCTTGAATTTTTTATTTTTAAATATTTCAGGCCAAGACCCTACTTATTTTGATTTTCTACTAGTTTATATATGTTTGTTTTGTTGGGCATCTGTTTATTTTCTGAGAAAATATCAGTGAGCTTGAACATCATCTTCTCGAAATAATTTTTAAAACTAGGAGAAAAGGGAAATGAAACCAAATTATACTGTTGCTCAACTTTTTGTTTTCACATACGTTTCAATATGCTAATTTTTTCTACTTTTTAAGTAAAAAAAAAAAAATGTTACCTATTTTGAAATTAGTTCTTATCTTATTGTAAAGTAAGTTCCTTATTTTCAACTCAGACACAGAAATATTTCCTTCAACTTATTTCAAAAATTTTAGGCTAAGCCAAATATGCTCATAGATGTGTGCACTGCTCTACTGCAAAGCATTGTTATGGACTCGGTGGAGGTGTTCTCTATAATACAATTTTGCATACTACACGAAATTATTGTTGCATGCCTCCCAGACCCAAGGGAGCCAACCTAGTCTCTATAATGCTCGAGAATTATTGACACACATCAAGTATTCAAGTCTGCTAGCAAGTCAAGGATTAATATCAGACTTCAATTTTTCTCACTCGTAGCTATTTTCAGGCAAGTTACGCCGTAAAAAGAGGAGGTGCCCCACCAGGGATCAAGGGTCAAGCACGATTCAGGCCGGAGGAATCTTTTTATCAAAACCCATACCCAGAATGTATATGCAGCGTCCAAAGACGGTAAGATGACACAAGTTTCATCAGGAGAAAGTACAAGAAATGATTCTTTTCTGTTTGACCCTTTTGTGGACACATCCCGAGGTTTGGGATTCTCCGTCGAAGTGAAATGTCAAATCAGATTGACTGAAACAAGTTTACATGCGGAAGTCACCAATGTCTTGCATCAACTATCGGAAACTATTTCTTTTTGTATAATCTGTTTAATTTCGTAATCCTGATTTTTTTCCCTCTAACTTGTAACATGATGTCTGTATAAGTGAACTGACAGTTTGTAGTTAAGAGTTTCAATCGATCAGTTCAATTTTTTTGTTCTGTTTTGTTTGGAAACAATTTCAAGACGACTAGGATTTGTTAACAGATATTAGTTTCTTGGTCACATCCAAATAGTACATTAGACTTGTATTCACAAGATTTTATCAGAGACGGGTAATAAGAAGTAATTTAAAAAGTTACATTAGTAAAATGAGTGTTTGGTGTAGATTAAAATCAGATTTTAAGTGGACTGTAATAAAAGTTTTTCAAATGTGTGGTTGAAAAATTATAGAACACGTGAAAGATGTAGTTGATATTGATTGTTTGACTTTGACTTAAATTAAAATCAGATTTTAATTCGGCACTAAGTAATTTATAGTTTAATTTATTTTTAGACACAACAAAACATTATGTGTTTTCCATTCACAAATGCAAATGAGCTCCAAGTTGTTCTTTGGTATCCACTTTGATTTTCACATGGCAGTAGATAATGTGAACAGAACAGTAGATAGATTGTGAAGTTATATGCTCAATAATTTTGAGGACCCAAATTGTGGTTTTAATGCAAATATTCCTGACACAAGGTGACACAGAAAGAGGGCCCAATCTATTGGTTTTTTTCTTAAGATGTGACCCGTGACACTATTTTGGTTGCTTGCCAGCTTCCAAATATACCAAATTAATGAGGGACTTTCTTACCAAACAGACCCTTCCAGACAATTAGAAGAAAACAACACAGACCTCTTACATTGTAGTACATGTTCATACTAACCAGATCGATGAAGTCAAAAGCCTAGTGGGATATTAATTATATATAGGATCCATGTGTGGATGTTCTACTCTTGTAGTAGATTTAACAATAAGAAGAATGCAGTGTAAAAATAAAGAATTTACGTAGTTGACCTCAAATTTATTATGTTATTGTTTACTTTTACTCGATCTAGCAAGAGAAATCTTAAACTAATCGAAAACAAGACTTACTTCATTCTTACTACATACGATTATCTATAAATTTTTCGCTATTGAAATGTGTGAAGTAAATGATAAAATCATCTACAAGAGAGAAGTATTATAGGAACTTATACCTCATCTTTCTATCGCTTCAAGAAACCCACATTTCAAGTCATTCCAACCCTCAACCTCAACCTTGTCCCTAAGCCTAGAATCTAATTCCACAAAAGTGTCTCTACAATGGGATTTTCTTGTGTTTTCATCCTCCTTTTCCTCTCCATTTCATTCCATCCAACACATGGCAACTCAGATTTGATCCAAAAGACTTGCAAAAACACAAACTACTATGATCTTTGCATATCATCCCTCAAATCTGATTCCACCAGCCCAAAATCAGACACAAAGGGATTGGCGGTTATTATGGTTAAAGTTGGAATTTCAAATGCAACTGCCACAGTTTCTTACCTTTCTACTCAACTTTCAACCTCTACAAATGACACGTCGATGAAGAAAGTAATGAAGGAATGTGCACAAAAGTATGCTTTTGCAAGTGATTCACTTCAGAATTCAGTTCAAGATTTGGGTACTGAATTGTATGATTATGCTTACATGCATGTTATGGCTGCTGCTGATTATCCAAATGCCTGTAAATATGCATTTAAGAGGTACTCTGGATTGGTTTATCCACCTGAAATTGCTGCTAGAGAAGAGGGTTTGAAGCGAATTTGTGATGTGGTTATGAGTATTATTGAAAATCTTCTAGCAACGAACTGATTGAAGTGGTGAATAGTCGACCCCGAACTTATTAAAAATAAGGTAATGTACTGATTGGAACAGCGAAAAATCGACCTCAAGTTTGTGAGCGACAAGGTTTAATTTGTTGTTGTTGGTTAGTGATTTTATTTATTTATTTTTTTTGTGTGTAAAAATGGACTTTATATATTTTATTTATTTGTTAAGTTTCACCTCTGGATTTAAATGAATTAATAATGCCTCTGGGGAGTTGAATTAGATACCTACTGTAGATCCTTCTTCCAAAACCAGTGTTTCTTGAAAGGCAAAAGCATTCCTAAATGTCTCTACTTTTGTGTTTCTTCGATTTCATATTCGAGGTCAGATTTATGTCTCCTTAAGTTTTTTGTACTTTTTTTGTTCGTTTTCAAAATAAGCAATTATCAAACTCCCTACCAAATAGTTGAGTAAACATTATTGGCGATGTTACTTCGTTAATAATGTTAGCAGCAAATGACGATTGACTCAATTGTCGATCATTTTATGTTTAACCACAAGGCAATATGAGATGGCACCTCACTGGATCCCACCGATTAAGGTACACAGAAATATACAATATCAGGGGTGGATCCAGGTAGGAAGTTCAGTGGGGGCAAAACCAAAAACCTTTGAAAAAAATTTGAAAACCTAAAAAAATCTGGACAAAAAAAACTAAACAAATCTGAAAATCTGAAGAAAAATCGAGAAATCTGAAAATTGAGTGGCGGCAGCGACCCCCCACTAGTCCTCAAGTAGGTCCGCCCCTGTAGTAGATGAGTGTTCTATGTCGATAAAACCATCTCTATATTAACATGGTGGTAGAAAGAAATGTTTAGTGTTCCTGAAATTTCAAAGCTGTGATACTTGGCTCCTTTGTGACTGAATTTTATTAGTTTATGCAGTAAATTCTAAATTTATTAAAAATGAAGTGTAATTTTTTAATTTTATATTTAAAGTTCTACGGTTTAATTGGATTGTAATAAATTCACACTATAACGATAAATAGATCATGTATGATGTATTGCATTTACCTTTTGTTCTGCAGATTTAATATGAGCAGAACAGAACTAAAAGAAATAATTTATCCATAAGTAAAACTTTTTGTCAATAAAGCAAGAATTACATTTAAAATAAGTAACTTCTTTAATTAAAAGGAAGAAAAAAAACTATTTAGAAATTAAAAAGTAATTTTTACTTTTAAAAAGCCAAATGTTGTATAATGACATCACTAAGAGAGACTTCCATCCTTGCTCGACACACTACTTACTTTTTTCTTACTTGTTTCTGTACGGTGGATTCTTTATGGTCCACCACAGATGATCGCTCGACATGCCACTTACCTTTTCCTTTCATCCTTGCTCGATGCACTACTTACCTTTTGCTTTCTTGTTTCTGTACGGTGAATTCTTTACAGTCCACCACAGATGACATGCTACTTACCTTTTCCTTTCATCCTTGCTTGACGGACCACTTAACTTTTTCTTTCTTGTTTCTCTATGGTTGATTCTCTACGATCCACCACAGATGATGGCTCAAAGAATGAGCTATCACTGATACTTTAGTAGCATTTGGCCAAATCCATTTCCAATTTGTGAGAGAAATTGAAATCAAATTGCACATTCTATATATTGAACTCAAGTTAAACGCTTGTTTTGTTTGGGTGAAGTTATTTAAAAGTTAATTTTCAAAAGTCAAAGCAAGTCGGTCATTAACCACTTCATGGGAAGCCCATTCACCATTAGTTTAGGAAAGTAGCTATACAAAATGTACTAAGTGATCTAGTTCGACAAACCTGACTAGTAGTGATCCATATGCGGCAGCGTGGCTCCTTAGTGAGTCGGTTAAGAATTATATTTCTAAGGTATCACAATTTTTTTTAATAACCGTAGATGTCCGGTCCAACTTGCGCACACCTCGACTAATCTCACGAGATCCTAAAGTTTACGGTCGAGTACTCACCTCAATAGCCTTGAGGCGACTCGAACTGATGATCATTGAGGAGTAAACCCAAGGCTTGACAAATATTAACCACTTATTCATCACTCATTTTTATCCATTTAAATAACAACTAAAAAAGACACCCAAACAAAAGATTCTCAAAGTCCATGTTGCACATTAAGCACACTGGCATGGTTCTACTACAAAAAAGGATTAAATCTAAATCAAAGTCGACAATGAATTTTAACCACGTATTTCGTGGACCTCACAAATTTTCAACCACACATTCTATAAACTTTTTTCAAAATCTACTAATTTTTATTATTATTATTATTATTATTTGTTATCTTAACCAAGACTAGTTATAAAAGGATCACCTAAAATTCTCTAGCTTCAACAATGCACAATATTAGAAGGATTAATCTTTATGTACCAAATCATTTACATAAAGTTTTACCTAGGAAACACGAGGCGGCCCCCTATTGGGCCCAGGCGCCCCCCCCCCCCCCCAATAAGGAGGCTGCCACGTGTCTCCTAGGTAAACCATTATGTAAATGGTTTG
>CAIGRO010009804.1:0-14500 GCA_903798355.1 Fraxinus baroniana
ATAAAAATCTACCATATTTTGTTATTGTTCGAATTTAGATATATCAATTGCACTAGAATTAAGCTTTATTCCCTGTGAGACGATAACTCACTCATCACATTTATTACTTGTACAACGATCCCGTACGCTTGTAGAATTATGTTGCAACATTAGGCAAGAGACAATGAATAAGTTAGCTAAAGAAGTCTTGTTAGGTTCAATCTCTAAAGTTTCGTTACCTACTTGTGAACATTGCCTAATAGAAAAAGAACATGAAAACTATTTGGCAAAGCCTTAAGAGCCGAACTTGCATTGCAGTTAGTCCATTCAGATATATGTGGACCTATGGCTGTGAGAGCAAAAAATGGAGCCTCTTATTTAATTACTTTTATTAACGATTTCACGCAGTATACTTATGTTTATTTGATTTCTTACAAGTCAGAGGCATTATAATGGTTTAAATGATATTTAAATGTAGTAGAAAATCAAGTAGATAGAAATGTGAGAGCCTTAAGAACTAACCGGGGGCATGAATATCTATATGAAGAGTTCAAATAACTATGTAATGGGAAGGAAATCATTAGGAATTTAACAATTCCTAATGCATCTCAACAAAATGGCGTTGCAGAGAGGAGGGATAGAATATTGCTAGAAATGGGGAGGTCCATGTTAACCTATGGTTGATTTCATCCTCAATATTTTGATTATAACAAACAAGATTAATATTGTTTCTAACAATTGATTTTGAGTGATGATAATTTAATATTAAAATCTATCAAGCATTATAAAAATTAACACATCATAAATCAGACTCAAAATGATGATCAAAGTGAAAGTTAAGCATTCAAGTCAAATCATTTGAGACGAGAGTTTAAGAGATCAAAATCAAGACTATCGAATCGGGCTCATGAAAAAGAACAAGATCAAGAGTTTAAGAGCCAAATATGAAAGAAACTTCGAAGTAAGATCAAATACTAGACTTTCAAGATATATGTGAAGGTTTCTTTGATCTTTAATTATTAATGACTATAGCTCAAAAATCATTTTGTGCACGAAAAATTATTTTCATATCACTTGCACAAAATATTTTTGATCAAAAGTAAGATTGATCTTTCAAAGTGTACTTGAACTTAAATCATATTTCTTAAAAAAATAATAAATAAATAATAAGTCAACGATCAACGGACTTCTCCAACGGCCCAAAATTTGACCGTTCTGACTTATACAAATGGTTATATTGGTCATCCAAAAATTGGATGTCGACTGAACCGATCATCCGATTTGACGAAAAATTTGGTGTTTTTTACTTCTATAAATACCAACTCACTTACCGTTCATTTTAACACTTACGAGCATTCAAATAAGATACTTTTGAGCAAAATTGTATTGATTTCTCATCTCATTTATTATTATTAAATCATTTAGTTTTGAAAAACTTTTGATCAATTAACTTTTGAAAATCTATTCATCAAAGTTTTTCATTTAAAAAATATTCTTTGAGCTTACATTTTTACATTAATTTCATTTATTTTTTCATAACAAAAATTTTAATTGTTGAATCAAACTTCTTAAATCATTTATCTTATTGAAGTTAGCCTCTCTTATTACTTAATTTGTTTGTATTATTTATCAAGAAAGAATTTTATTGTAAAATCACTTTGATAAAGTGTGGGTCGTGTTGAAATCCCTTAAAGATCAACATTGTATAAGAATAGGTGTTCCTTGTTGTAAGTCACCGTTTATTGAGGTCTCGTAAATCTCAATAGTATGGGTCATGTTGAGGTCTCATAAAACTCAATATTATATAAGGATCAGTGCTCTTTGTTTGTAACTAGTTGGATTGCACTATAAGTCAATCAACATAGTGAAAAACCTTTACTCGTGCCGGAGAGTTTGGTAACGGAGGACGTAGTTCATTGCTTTAAATCAAGCCTCTACAATTATATCGTTTGCATCCTCTATCCATTTTTACTTATCGCTTTTATATTTGTGTTTATTATTTGAATTAATCTACTTACGGTCTTTATATTGCTCAAATTGCTCTGCTTAATTATCTTTGTATTTGTGCAATTGTTATAATTGTTAGTATATTGTATAAGACTTGAATTTATTTTAGAAAAAGTTTTCAAAACCAATTCATCCCACTCTTGGTTAGTTATTCTTGAACTTTCAGTCCATGATGGTACGACTAACCTACCCATTTCTTACTGGGGAGATCCTTTGTTAATTGCGACCTATATTCTGAATAGGGTTTTCTCTAAATCGATATCTACTGTACCGTATCAACTTTGGACAAGTAGATCCCCTGATTTGAGTTATCTTAGATACTGGGGATCAGTTACCTATATCCATGATTCCTCAAACAAGTTTGAAAAATTGGGTCCGTAAGGCAAGAAAGATATCTTCATAAGATATTTAAACCAATCCAACGAATATGTGTTCATAAGTTTTTAAGTCAGGATGGGACTATAACGAAGATAAAGTTACGTAATGTAACATTTCTTGAAAGTAATTTTCCTACAAGGGGAGGATTAAAATGGGGGAACCTTTGTTTAAATTAGATAATAGCGTTGTACTTGATGGACCGACTAAGGTGCAATAGGAATCAGTTTTACCTATTGATCTAAACGGGAGCAATTTATCTCCAACACTAAGTGACATGGTCACATCGGAGCTTTCACTTCGTAAGAGTACTTAAAAAATATGCCTAAACGTCATTTTGAGATTGATGAGCAAGTTTTTCTTGTATCTCCAGAAGATGAAGAAGAACCAAAATCAGTACAAGAAGCTCTATTGTGCCCTACAAAGGAAAAGTGGAATAATGTAATGGAAGAAGAGATGGAGTCCATGAAATCAAATCAAGTCCGAGACTTGGTTGATCTTCTGACTGGTAGGAGAGCCATTAGGAACAAACGGGTTCTCAAGATAAAGCGAAGACCTGATGAGACTATAGAGAAGTATAAGGTTCGCTTAGTGGCAAATGGTTATACTCAACAAGACGGTATAGAATATGAAGAGACCTTTTCACCAATAGTGAGATTTACTTCAGTTGGCCTACTTTAGCCATAGGGAAACGTTTAGATTTAGAATTACATCAAATAGATGTAAAGACTGCATTTTTTAATGGAAAATTGGATAAAGAAATCTGCATGTAGCAACCAATAGTTTCATTAAAACAGGCCATAAGAATA
Source organism: Fraxinus baroniana (assembly GCA_903798355.1). NCBI lineage: Eukaryota > Viridiplantae > Streptophyta > Magnoliopsida > Lamiales > Oleaceae > Fraxinus > Fraxinus baroniana. The sequence continues at coordinate 3,171 of CAIGRO010009804.1, forward strand.
AAGTTTCTAAATTGAATAGATCAATATATGGCCTAAATCAGTCTTCTAGAGAATAGTATTTGAGATTTGACAAAGCAATTATTTCGTACTATTTTGTCATGATGGACGAAGATCATTTATTTATTTGAAAAGGTCCAATGAGAAATTGTAATTTTATCTCTATACGTAGGTGTCATCTTAACGGTTGGAAATGATAAGGAGTATATTAAAACTATTAAGAAATGGTTGTTCTCAAATTTCGAAATGAAGGATATGGGTGAAGAAGATTACCTATTAGGTGTTAAAATTCATAGAGATAGTTCAAAAATACTTCTTGCTATGCTATAAGAGTCATATATAAGAAAATTCTTGAACATTTCAAGATGGAGAATTGAAACCTCATTGACATTTCTGTATCGAAAGGCGAAACTCTAAGTCTTTGCATGTGTCCTAAAACTCTCGAGGAAAAAGAAGAAATATCCAAAGTACTCTAGTGCAATAGGAAGCTTGGTGTATGCTATGATGTGTACTCGTCCCATGATTTGTTATATCGTTGGTATGGCTAGCAGGTATCAATCTAATCCCGAAAGAGAACATTGGAAAGTTGCTAAGAGGATATGGAGATACCTTAAGTGTACCGCTAATTATTCCATGTGCTATCAAGGGAATAACTTGTACTTAAAAGGATACAAAGATGTTGGTTGGAGTGGAGATCTAGATGAGCGCAATCAACTTCGGGGTATGCATTCTTGCTTAATAGTGGTACCATCTCTTGGAGTAGCAAGAAACAGACATGTATTTTCTTGTCCACAATGGAAACAAAATTTATAGCACGGGCTTCACCGATACATGAAGCTGTTTGGTTAAAGGGACTCTTACATTATCTAAGAGTCCTAAGTGGTGATGTGGGACATATATTAATTTACTGTAATAGTCAGACATCTATTACATATACAAAGGATCCCAAATATCACAGCAGAAACAAATATATTGATACAAAAAATAATTTTGTGAGAGAAATTATATGACAAAAGGAAGTGAGTTTGCAGTATATTTCTATACACCAAATGGTAGCTCATCCATTTACAAAACATATCCCTAGAGATATTTTTTGACTCATGTTAAATCTGAGACTGCGTACAATTTGAATTATGTACTATGTAAATTTTTAATATAAGTCCATTAATGAAGTATTTTATGCACACATAAAGTATGTCAAATAGGTTGAGATTGGTTCACTCACACGAACAATCGCCTCAGACACTTTGGGGTACATTGAGATCATGTGCATTGATCATAATATGTTCATGATTCAATCTCCTTGATGAGATTACAACAAGTATTCGGTATGGATTTTGTTATCTATTAGATTTGTTCCATAACTAAATTGAGTTCTTAATTGTCTAGAGAAATAAATATAAGGAGAACTTAGGTTAGATATCCAGGAATATCTAAACTATGATTTGTGCGGTGTATTTAATTTGTAAGATTAGACATACACCTTAAAGAAAGGGAGAAATCACTGTAACACGTGCTTCATATCACGTGTGCTTTAACGACCAATGAGAAATGAAAGAATTGATCTGGCTTCTTCATTATGTTAGTCTCCGAGGCACGTATGACCTCACTTAAATACCCTTATAACTTTTGACTGTTTCTCAGAATTTTATTTCGGTGTTTGCTACTTTAGAATGTTGCCAATAACTATGATTGATTGAGGGGTCAGAAATACTCAAACTGGTGTTTTAAAATATGCCGGGGAATAGAGAGAAATATATTTCCTCTAATGGAGATGTTATATATCCCTAACAGGTATATTGTGCGCTCTTAAATTAAATCGCTGGTCACACAGTCCATTTATCTATATAAAGTTGGATATGTTTAGATATATATATATAATTGATATTATATTAAGATCATGTCAAGCCATTATGTGCGAGTAGAAGATGTTGGAAGAAAAAGTCGCCCATGTGGGCTGACCTGACTCGAATTGCACGAGAACTAGTGAAGGGAGGAGTTGAATTTTGAATTTGGAAATTAACCTCCCCACCACCAATAATTTCGATACAGATTCCATTACTCCATAATTATGAAAATAAAACATGCATATTCGGGTATAGAGAGGGGAAGGAGTGGAAAGACTTGATTTTGAAAACTTAAAATCTCAAAGTTTCTTCTTGGATTGTGGACATTAAACTCCTTTCATAGTGATCGAGTTTTTGACCAGAAGAAGACTACTTGGTAAGCAAACAAGCAACAAGAAGGCAAGTAATTCAACCTCTCATTTTCTTGTGATTTTCAGTAAATTTTAGTATTTCAAAATCAGTTATAAGCATGACATTACGATTTACAGGACTTACACGGAGAATAGATTTAAATTAAATTGAGAGTTATATAAAGGGATAATTTCTCATTTTATCGCTCCCCAGAGAAATTCAATTAATTATCTTCCTCCCAAACATTCTTGCACATCCATGACGTGATTTTTCAAGAATAGATAAAGAATTTGATTGCGATTTCACCAACTCGACTTCTCCAGAATAAATGTTTCCTTGTCACCACAAGTTCTTCACTATTTTTCTATTTAATGGTGAAGCAGAGAGTTGAATAATCATTTATAAACAATTGTCTCCCTACATCGACCATCATATTTGATCGTAGTTCTTGAAAATTTGCAATCCACTGATTATATCTTCCCATGATTTGCAAGCTTCATTTTTAATATGTTATGTGATTGTGATATATTGCGCTGTGTGATTGACTGTCTATCACAAATTTGTGACATTCTTTTGTCCCATATATCTTGCCTAAGATATTTTGAAGTTTAAATTTTAGGAGGAGGTTCAACAAATTAGCTCAAGATCAATAAAATATGCACAAACAAGAACAGAACAAAATTATTGTAAATGAGAAATTTATTAATTGTTTCCCTAAGATAATAACCTAAAACACCAGTGCCTCAGTAAATGAAATAACCACCGTTCAAATGGAATACGACTTAGGTAAAAATGACAATGCTTTTGACACTCAGATTGTAATCCTGAAAGATTACAGTAACTCAGCCTTAACTCAAGAACAATTGTTCACACAAGAACAAACACTCCTCACAAGTAGCAATCACTCAAGATTACAATATTGTGAGAGTAACAAATCAAAAGAGAGTTTTGATTTTCACAGAGAAGGAGAGTAAGAACACTCGAACGACATAGAGAGAGTGAGAGGAAAAATATCAGAAGCCAATGCACAGTTCAACCCTAGAATGCCTTATAAATGAGCCACCCAAAGGTCTCCATCCAAAGATTGTGAGGCTGACACTTGGCGATATTTGGAGCATCCATTCAAAGGTAAGAAAAACACGACTTTCATAATTCAAAACACGACTTTGCATAGTTTATTAAAATCAAAAGAATCAGTCAACTGGTCAACAATCCAGCCAGCAGGGATGATTTGGCATCCAACCTTTCATTCTCCACCTTGGTACAATGATTCACATTCATTAGCGGTTATCCTCCATTTTGACATCATCAGCACTCTTACCAGATCCTTAGATCAACAAGCAGTAATGTTCAGCATAGTTAAGCAATCTGGAGCTTGTTTTAAGCCATATGAGACTTTTTAAGAAGCCAAACTTAGTTAGCTTTCTAATTTATTTCAAAGCCTTGACGTTGTTTCATGTAAATAGTTTCATCTAAATCACCATTTAGAAAAGTTGTTTTGACATCCAATTCATCTAGTTCCCAATTAAATTGAGTGGTTAAAGTAAGAATGACCCTAACAGTTGTAAATTTCACAACAGGTGAAAAAATTTCATTGAAATCAACTCCTTCTTTTTGGGTAAAGCCCTTCTCTACAAGTTTAACTTTATATCTTATGTTATTATCACTTTGTTCACCTCTTTTAGTTTGAAAATCCATTTACAGTCAACAACCTTCCTTCTTTCAGGTATTCTGACCAAAATCCAAGTTTTATTCTTTTCGAGTGATTCCATTTCATCTTGCATAGCTGCAAGCCGATGTTTGGATTCTTTACTTTTTAAAGCTTCTTCAAAAGACTCGGGTTCTTTTTCAATCTTACTTTGGTAGGACATTAAAGAAACATCCTCTTCAAACCTAACATGAGGTCTTATTTGTCTTCTTTGCCTATCTCTAGCAAGTTGATAGTTATCTAAGGACTAATCTGATTCTAAATCAGCTTCAGGTTCATCAATGGGAACACTATCAACAAGTGTTTCCTCATTTCTCTCAATAGGATTTGTAGCAATCAGATGAGTTTCATCATCAGATTGCTCCACCTAAATTTCAATTCTTTTTCCACATTTACAGTCTCATTAAAGGACTCAATTTGACTTTTAGTTTTAAGATATGGCAGATCCTTTTCATTAAATACAATATTTCTACTGAATATGATCTTATAGCCTTTGATTTCCTTAGCCCATAGTCTATACCCTTTAACCCATTCACCATAGCCCAATAATACACATTTAAGAGCCCTAGGTTCTAACTTGCCTTCAGTTTGATGTGCAAAAGCTGCACATCCAAAAATCCTCATGTTACTGAAGTCAACAGGTTTCCCTCTCCACACTTCTTCAAAGTTTTTAAAGTTTATAGCACTAAAAGGGCATATATTAATAAGATAACTTGCAGTTTTAATAGCTTCACCTCAAAATATGTTAGGCATACCAGAATTTAAAAGCATAAATTTCACCTTTTCAAGAATAGTTCTATTCATCGTTTCAGCCAAACCATTTTGTTGTGGAGTGGGTATCACTGTTCGGTGTCTTAATATACCAGATATTTTACACAACTCATCAAATTCAAAAAAGCAGAATTCCAAACCATTTTCTGTTCTTAAGACCTTAATCTTTTTATGAGTTTGGTTTTCTATCAAAACTTTCCATTCTTTGAAAACATTAAATGTGTCAGATTTTGATTTTAAAAGAAAAGTCCATTTTTTTCTAGAAAAATCATCTATGACTAACAAGTAATATTTAAAACCAATTTGTGTAGACACAGAAGTTGGTCCCCAAAGATCAATATGCAAATATTCAAGTATAGACACAGATTTATGCATTCCAGACAGAAAATGTAGTCTATTATGCTTTCCTAGAATGTAGTAGTGACAAAAACTGAGTTTTTCATTGTTATCTTTTCCAAAGGCACCCTGTTTTTTTCAAAATTTGCAGTCCTTTGTCGCTAATATGGCCCAACTTTTTATGCCATATTTTTGAACTAAGATTGCCGTTGAAGTGGAATCTAAGAATTTTTTAGTTTGTAAAATGTACAGGCCATGTCCCTTGGGAGCTTCAACGATCAAGTAAGAGCCCTTCAAGATTTTATTGTATCCATTGCTAATCAAAATGTCATAGTTAATGTCATCTAAAACCCCCCATGAAATAAGATTTCATTGCAAATCAGGAACATATCTAGTTTTTACAAGAACCAGATTATTGTTTCCCTTTACATTTAGTGCGTAGTTCCCTGACGTGCCATATGATTACTCATTAAAGCCTTACCACCAGTCACATTTTCAAAATATGTAAACCATTCTTTATTCAGACACACGTGGTTGGTGCAGCCAGAGTCAAGTATCCATTCTTGACAGAGTGGACAGCTTACATCAACATAGACTTCATCAATGTTGGTTTCATTATAAGCTAAGGCTGTATCACCATCATCTTTAGACTTATTCTTTAAGTCATAAAGTCTCTTAGGGCAATTTTTAATAAAATGACCTTCTTGACATTAAAAACTTTTTTTACCTTTTGTATTCATTTTCATTTTATCTTTAAAGTTTCCCTTCTTTTTGTGTCCAGATTTCTTGTTAAAATTGACATTGACGTTCTTGGGATTAAACTTAGACTTCATCATCAGATTAATACCACTAACAGAATCATTCTTTTCAGATTTTAACTCTAACTCCTTAATTCTTAAGATATTAATGATCACATCAGTAGTTAGAGTTTCCCTACCATGTTCAATTGCATTTTTAACATATTGAATTTAATAAGACCACATCCAGCTGTCCACTTGAGAGTTTCTCATTACAATAGGTTAGGTCACGGGATAGTCTGTTTAATCTAACAATATTAGTTTCAAGGTCAAGAGATGGGTCCAACTTATAACCAAAGAGCTGTTTCAAAAGATAAACCTTATTAGGTATGGTTTTGTTTAGATAAGTGATTTCCAATTTCTTCCACAATTCAACAGTAGTCTTAGTTTCACCAATTTCTCTAAGTACATTGTCAGACAGATGAAAAAAAAAATAGAGCTCCATGTAGTTTCATTTTGTTCAGTAACTTTACTTATTTTAAGATCAGTTGTCCATGACTCATTAATGACTTTTGAACATTTTTGTTGAAGTAAAAGAGCTTTCATTTTCTAGCGCCAGAGACTAAAGTCTCCTTTACCATTAAACACTTCCAGTTCAAATTTTGAGCTAATCATTATTTTAAAAAAATATTGAATGCAATGAAGTGTATGCAGATCAGATAACACTTTACAAGTACTTGCAACTTAGAATAAACCAAGTATTTTTTATTCAACACAAATAATGTACAAATCACAACTAGCAAGTATTATACAACAATAAAGATCGCAATAGAGTAATAATATCAAGATCCTTGACTTAGATCAAGGTAACCCTTATATTCTAGACAACTTTTAGGGTTTCAGGACAAAGGAATTACCAAGATAGTCACAGATCAAGTTTTTAAACACAAGTGCAGAGAACTTAAAGAGTATAAACACTTAATTTGTACTATTAACCGTAAAACAGAAACGATCTCATCAGATCCCCTTATTAGGGTTTCAAGAAATTTATTAATCGTTGCCCTAAGGCAATAACCCAAAACAGTCTCAGTCACTGAAATAACCACCGTTCAAATGGAATACAACCAAGGTAAAAATGACAAGGTTTTTGACACTCAGACATTAATCCCTAAAGATCACAGTAACTCAGCCTTCACTCACGAACAATTGTTCACACAAGAACACAACATTCCTCACAAGTAGAAATCACTCATGATTACAACATTGAGAAAGTAACAAATCAAAAGAGAGTTTTGATTTTCCGAGAGAAGGAAAGTAAGAACACTCGAACGGCGCAGAGAGAGTGAGAAGAAAAATATAAGAAGCCAATGTACAGTTCAATCTTAGAATGCCTTTTAAATGAGTCACCCAAAGGTCTCCATCCAACGATTATGGGGGCTGACACTTGGCGACATTTGAAGCATCCATTCAAAGGTAAGAAAAATGGGGCTTTCATAATTCAAAACACAACTTTGCACCGTTTATTAAATTCAAAAGAATCAGTCAACTGGTCAACAATCCAGCCAGCAGGGATGTTTTGGCATCATTGTGCCAACCTTTCATTAAATTTAGCGAGTAGAATTTAAGTTTGTGACATAAAGCATGTATCTTTGGAAATTGTGACTTTTTGCGGAAATTCACTTGATTTCAGAGGAGAAAGCTTCATATAAAGCATGATGAGTAGGATAAAAAATAAAATCTGATTTCAAAATATTTATCAATTGACGAAGCTTTTCTCCCTGGGTGTTTTGTGATTTCGAAATTCTGACAATAATTAGCCTTTTAATCCGAGATAAGTTTGATAATATACATACTTACTGTACATATATTATTTGACAATATAATTTTAAATAATATTAAAACAAATATTTTATCTAATAATAATAATAATAATAATAATAATAATAATAATAATAATAATAATATATTTAACACCTATTTTTAATAAAATTTATAATGACCCGATTAATGATAATAAAATCTTAAAATCATAATTTCCCCTCATTTTTTCTTTAAGTTATGCAGCAATTTTACATAAGCTCGTACCAAGTACACTAGAAAATTAACAAGGAGGAAAAAGAAAGAAAGTAAATTGCAATATAAATCTAAGTTGAATCCTCGAGAGATCGCGGCCCAAGTCAAGTGGTAAGAATAAAATTTTATGAGGTCCATGACCTATAATCAAGTACCATTTAAAAGGACGGACGAGATTTGAAAAACAAAAAAGTTGAAAATAACTCAAAATGGTAAAAGATGGTATTGTTAAGGTCATAATAAAAATATATTGGTAAAACTATCTAGAGAAACACCAAATTAAAATCAAAGAACATCATACTAACAAATTAATATTTAAAATACTCGTACGATCAAGGTATAGAATTTGTAACTATTTGAAGTATAGAAGTATAACTAACGACAAATTTATAGAGATAATGTTATCTATATGTATGTGAAACATATTAAGCCCCTGTTTGGTAAAAATTTCTTTTTTTTATATTTAGCCTATGTTTGATACACATTTTTTTTTCATTCTCATTCTTCTACTCATTTTCAACCACACATTCTTCAATAAAATAATATTTTCCATCACATCAATAACTTTTCCTTCCTTTTTAACCACACATTATCCATCAATCTACTATTTCAAAATACATTCTTCCAAAATAATGTGGATCAAACACCCCCTAAAACAAAAATGTGTCGAGCTTGACCGGTTAATATACAATTGGTAGGCATTCAAATCCATAATGATCCTATGTTGGATCTGCATGAAGGCGAGTCAATTCAGGTCGATCCACTCATTTGGACACGTCTAAATTTGTTGTCTCTTTTGGTTTACTACATAACATTGCTCTCTTTACCGATATATATTTAATTAATATAATCAAAACTCAATTTAACTTGAGTATTTTCAAGTAGCATAAATAAATAAAACTTAAAACCTTCTTTTCAAAGGATCTAATAAATCTCATATCCACAACCTCCCAAGGCTGTAAAAATATATACAAGATATCATTTATTGGACAAAAAAGGAGTTGTTAGATTGGCACATCTATAGTGGAAAACAAAAGGTACAATCAGCTAGAAATTAGATTCGAAAGAAATAAAAAGTCTAATAGCCTAAAGCCAATCTAAATTAAGGCAGAGGAGGGAAAATGCCACACCAAATCCAAATGAGATCAGCCAATGAGCCACTTTGAGGCGGCCATTAAATACCCACAAAACCAGTTTTTCCTCATCAGCCTACTCCCACCCAACACTCACTAATTTCTTCAAACTCTATAATTCCTCCTACTTCTTGCCATTGGAGGGCTCAGTGTCATGGCTAAGAACTCGAAGAAAAACCTGAAGAAGTGCTCGACCTCGAGCAGTGATAACAATGACACTACCAAGGTTAAGAAAACGAGAAAAAGTGTTCCGAGAGAGTCTCCACAGCAGCGCAGTTCCATCTATAGGGGTGTAACAAGGTTCTTTCTATCTGCATATTGGAATCTGCTGTAGTACTTATTCATATCTCGTTATGTTCAATTCTATCCAATCTAACATAAAAAATTTCTCGCTTTTATTTTTCTTTGTTGATCAAAGTGCTTAATGATCATTTTAGGCACCGGTGGACGGGTCGATATGAAGCTCATTTGTGGGATAAGAATTGCTGGAATGATTCTCAAAAAAGGAAAGGAAGACAAGGTTTGTCATTTTATTTTATTTTATTTTCTTATGTGTATTACTTTTAATAAAATATGTGAATTTCTAATTTCTGTCATTTACTTTGTTAACTTTATTCTACATAAAATGGTGGTTGTGGTGGGGTCAAATTAAAATGCAGTTTATTTAGGTAAGAAATGTACTCTATCTTGACCAAATCTTAATAACAAATTTTCATTTTTTTTCTTTAAAAAAAAAAAGTAATTTTAGAATATTTTTGATTGATTTTATTTAGGAGCGTATGATAATGAAGAAGCAGCTGCACATGCTTATGACCTGGCTGCATTGAAGTATTGGGGACAAGAAACTCTACTTAATTTTCACGTAAATTTTATATTAATCGCAATTATTTACAAAAAATATTTTAATTTGTTTATTAATATAACTGCATAATGCGAGCTTGATTATGTTTATTATGTAGTTTTCGACATATGAAAAAGAACTTAAGGAAATGGAAGATCAATCCACACTAGAGTATATTGGTTCATTAAGAAGGTAAGGAAACAAATTAAATTGATTATTTTTCTCAACTATTTTCATATTTAATATACAAAATTGTATTATTTTCTTATTTTTTATTTTTTTTAACCATAAGTTTGGGTTTCTATTTCATTTCATTATTCCAAACTTGCAGAAACAGCAGTGGCTTTTCCCGGGGAGTGTCCAAGTATAGAGGTGTGGCAAGGTAATTGACAATGAATTTTATAAAGGCATTTAATCTTTTTTATGTTATTCAAAAAGGGTTTTAAGCAAAAATAAATAAACTTTACACCGTCAATAAAAAATGTTAGACAAAGAAAGTTCGTAAAACTAATAATAATAATAATAATAATAAAATCCGATCGTTAAAAATCAATAAATTGTAATATATAGATCTTCATGGCTTAAGTCTCGATCTCATATATTTGTAATATAGCGAAATAAATAACCGACTTTAAATTTATTAGGTTGATCATACCAAAATATGTGGGCATGTAATAATGGCTCTCAAAAAAGTTGTAATCTGCCAACAAACAGCATGAAACTTTCATAAATACAATAGGCCCATATGATCACTTTCGCATCCAACGAACCAAAGCCGGCTAAATTTAATGAATCCATGGATGTTCGAAGTTGTACTATGTTGTTCAATCCCAACGCCATGTTTAAGGGAGTAGTAACAAATTGTCTCTTTAGTGCATTTCTGCACCTTGACACATTACATCTTTTTACTATTTTTCGTTTCATAAAGATGGACTTGCTTTCCTTTCTTATCTTTCTCAAATTATAAGTCACCTTCCTTATTAAGAGTATTGTTGATTTCTGATATGTTCCTATTTACATTTTGTTTGGTACCTATTATTTTCAAAATACATTTTTCTCTATTTTATTTTCAACCACACAGTATTCAATAAAATAATTTTATACGCAAATCCAAACATTTTCCTTATTTTTTAACAACACATTCTACAACGAAATACTATTTCAATATGCGTTCTGGACAACTCAAACAGGCGCTTAACATGAATTGTTATCAACAAATATGAAATATTAATATTTAAATCATTATTTAATGTAAGGATATATTTAAAAAAATGTAAGTATAATTTATATTTTCAACTATTCTAATTATATTTTCTTAATTTGTGTGAAAATAGAAGTAAATCTATATTTATGGGATGAAGGGAGTAGCTAGCATATAGGAAGATGCTAAAGTTGACTTCCTCGTTTGCTAAGAATAAGTTATGTGCAGATGTGTGAAGTATCTATTAAAGGGACTATAAACTCGGGACAACACACATGAATGGAGAGTGCATTAGTCACTACTTGAAGTAGCGTGAAAAAAAAAAAAAAAAAAAA